>WSXT02168830.1:0-23328 GCA_011762715.2 Neuroterus valhalla | reverse complement strand
GAACTCACACTGACATCGTCAATGCATAGCAGACTGAAAACGAGAACAACAGCATTGCAATATACCGCGCACACTTAGGCACACTGGTCTAGAGTGTTTACTTCTTTCCGTGTAATAAAGATATTATTTCGTATTTTTCTCATGTTGTGGGGGCCCCCTAAATGTAGAGGCCTGGGGCGTGAAGGCAAAACCTGATGAGGGAAGCATTTTGACTCATGAAACTTGGTGATTACCAATAATGAAAAATATTTTAACATCTTGATTCCAATTTTTCGTCAAAAGTAAGTCAAGAAATACTACCACGTCTGTTCTCATTATGTCGATCGCTTAGACGAATGGACACCAAGGAAGCACGAGATCGCCCTGGATAATATGTATACTCGTTTACTTTCCGAAAATGATTACGACCGCTGTGACGGTTTGAGTTTGAGCAAGCCTAAATTCAAACTCAAGGCCACTGGTGATCGATGAAATCCAGTTCTGAACTTATGCATGCAAAAGTCTTGATGCTTGTACAAAAATCTGGTTCAAATTATATAGAACGTAAGAAACGAAATCTTTGATTGCGATTTTGACGACCGTGCACACAATCTTGAACTTGTATCCCTTTTTTGTAATGCTCGAAATTTCAGGAATTATTATCCTTTAATAAATTGAACTACTCATATCCCGCGCGGACGTCAACATGCGCTGCTGAGCAGTGTTGAGTGTAAACATGCAAAGAAATGCTCGAAGAGTATCGTGTTGTTGTTAATGTTTCTTCGGTAATTGATGCTTTTTTGAGTTTCTTTGAACTGTTTTTTTTGTTGTAACTTACTGTCAGTTTTTGTGTTGAACGCGAGTTATCTACAGCAGCACCCATAGAGTGATGGCAGTCGTGGAAGTAGTAGTGAGATGAACGTTGTGACGTATAACCTCTTGCATAAAGAACCTATTGCATAGCAGTTCTGCCCAAGAAGCATGTTACTCACAGAATGTTGTATTCGTTATTTAAATTTTTTATTACATCTAGTGAGATATTGTCCAAAATTGCACTTTGAAAAAACGATTATTATGCTCTATGTATATACAAAGCTGTATTCTGAAAAACAAAAATTTAATATGGCATTGTAAAAAATAATGAATAGAGTTTAAGGAGTAGTCTATAAATTAAGTAACCCTCCTAGGGGAGCAAGGGAGGTTCAGTTAAATTTTTAAAACATAATTGAAACTTGAGAAATTTTACACAAATGTCAAACTTTTTTATAATTTCGAATTTCCCAACCGTGATATTCAGTAATTACGCTACAAATTACGTAGCGTAATTAATAAAGGTCGCGGCCGAAAAGTTCGAAATTATAGAAAAGTTTCGAATTTGCGTACATTGTTCAAGTTTCAATTATGTTATTAAACTTGAAAATTCAACTACTACAAGTTCAGGTTCGAAAGTATAGAATCACTGGAAAAAGTTCATAATTTGCGTTGTTAAAGTTATTGAAAATAGCTTCAGAACTTTTCGCGTGATCCTCAAAAATCAGAATCATATTACTCCAATTTTGAATGGATGAGTAAAAATTTTTTTTAACATTGTTGAAATTATAATTAAAGGTTGGAATTACATAATAAAGGTTTTTTTTTAAATACAACTTTGTATATACATAGAGAACAATAATCGATTTTGAAATTGCAATTTTGGCAAATATCTCACTAGATGTAATAAAAAATGAAAATAACGAACACAATATTTTGTAAGTGACATATTTCTTGGTCAAAACTGTTATGTGATAGGGTTTTCATGGTAGAGGTGATACTTTAAGAGAGGTTATACGTGACAACATCCAACTTACCATCTTATTCTACGACTACCATCACTCTATGGCTGCTGCTGTAGAGAACTCACGTTCAACACAAAAACTGAAAGTAAGTCACAACACAAAAACAGTTTAAAGGAACTAGAAAAAGCACCGATTACCGAAGAAACATTAACAACAACACGATGTCTTCGAGCATTCTTCTGCATGTTTACACTCGACACTGCTCAGCAGCGCATGTTGACGTGCGCACGGGACAGGAATCGCTGCTGGCCAGGCAGTGCTGACAACTCTCCGTTTCATTAATATCCTAAACATAGCTGAGTGCGCTCTCGACATAAATGGTTCCGGTCCAGCGTGCACTGAGCTACGTCCGATTCAAATTTTTACCCTTGGAGAGTGACCAGTTCGTTCCAGGCTGCTGGACTGCGTTTTTTTTCATTGTAGTTTGCTTATTTTTGCAGAAGGTTATGAATGACTGCTGCAGTTTTACACTCTAGCGATGTACAAAAAACAGAAAAAATACCTTTCCCCAAAATCTTCGGTTATGTGTCAAATAAATACTCGCGAATACTCTTGAATTCTGTAGAAGTCTCTCAAATTCTAAAAGTTTTACAGAAATCTTTTGAATTCTCTTGAAATATTGCGAAATTATCCAGAAAACTTAATTCGAATCATACTTCAATATTTTATATATAATTGTAAAGTGTAGAAAGCATAAGGATTTGTACATTTCATTTTTTTATTCCTCTTTTTTCTTGTATTTAGCATGTTTGATATTAATTATCTTCAAGCTTTTAGGAAGTTGAATATGCTGAAATAACAAATTACAGATTGCAGGATATGATCAACTGTTTTATATTTGAATCATAGTCTATTATTTAATGTATGGTTATAGATTGGTGATCATTATTATGAATATTTCAGTTCATGATTTCTTTTGATCCACATTTTCCAAAATGATATTGATAATTTTATCATTGTAACTAAAATGGAATATTGTTGGATTTTCGAAAATATGCATTCGAAGCAGAATGGTTTGATAATTCGATATACTACCATTAGTGATGCCCTTCGATACGAGACTGTCTTGATATCGTATCGGAAAATCTCGGCTTTTCTCGTATCGACATCGGTTTCCAAAATCGGAAATTGTAAAAAAAATTCATTATTTTGCAAAATTTCACAAAACCTAAAAAACAATTGGAGTCACTTCGATTTTTAAAACTTCAGGACATTCAGAAGGAAATATTTCATATATTTTCGGGAATGTTTTTATTTTCCAAAATATTTTTGATCTCTTTAAAAATGCTAAAATTCCTACATCTGAAACTTTTCCAGGAATCAAGAAAATAGTTCTATTTTCTTGAAACGCTTCGAAACGCTTAAAATTTTTTTGTTTCGATCGCTATCTACAAAAATGATGCTTTTCCATATTAGTTGAGCTGCAAACTTCAAAGCACAATTTCGATTTTTTCGGACAAACTGCAAGCTGCCCATGAATTCAAGCACAATGAAGGCTTTGCAGAATCGGCAGTCATGTATACGGTGCATAAATATACCCCAAGATCTCTATCACTTTGAATATATTTTATCTGAAATCAAGGCAGCTCATGAATATTTGAAGTCATTCCTATTTTTCCGAATCACAGTTTGTCCTAATTTTTATCTTGCCAAAGTACTTTTTTATATGATTCTTATTTCTCCAAATTGTTTTCGTGGGATAAGTCCACTGAATTTTGCCTGAATCTCTGTAGTCCATTTCAATAAAATTTTGTTAACGTAGCTAAAGAAAATTTTGAAAATCCGTTAATATTACTGTATATAACCCCTTATTAGAAAAAATTTAACTTTTTCTGTTTTTTGAATAATTACGAACAGAAAGATTTTTTTAAACAGCGTCTAATTTTCATTTTTTTCTATCTTTAACTTCCTATTTTACTCATAATCCCTCAAAATTTCAGGAAAAAAGTTGAGGTTTTTTAGGAAATCTTTTATATTGGAAAGTAATGCGAAATAACAGAAATTATGCAAATGTAGTAACTCAGAAAAATGAGAATCATGACCATTGATTAATATGGAAAAAGTGAGGGGATAATTTAAAAGAACAAAACTTTCCTTCAAAGCAAACAAACTTTTATATGTCCATGTAAAACATTTGAATTAAAAACTGAATTGAAAAAAGTTTGAGTTTGTTTCAAACAAACAGAAGACATCTTATTGAGTGCTTCTTAATCTCTTTGGCATTGCAAACTGTAGAGTTTAGAATTTAGAATGTATTAAACTCTTCTTTCAAGGCCTGGATCCCAAGGGCATAAACTCCACTCGGTCCACTGACCCTTCGGTCAGCTTTGCTCTCTCTTCTATTGTGAACAAGGAAAATCCCATCTTGTCGTTTTGTCCCGGAATCCCGATCCGATACCGATACGAGACTGTCCTTTTCGATATTTTTCCGATACGATACCAAACAGAGCGATACAAATTCGAGACTGGAAGGTGAGTATCGTATCGGTATCGACTCAGTATCGGAAAATGTCGCTCGGCGGCATCACTTACAACCATATCTTCAAAGATTCTGAAGTACTCGTATGTTTGATTAAAAATCGTATACATTATTAAAATCGTAATTTTGGATTAATTTATGTCAAAATTCCTCCAACTTTAATTAGATGAAATCCTGTAAAATTTTTGAAAATCTACTGTAATGTGGCCCTTCCTATGTTTCGAGTGAGGATCTCCAACCTCAAATTTCGAAGCAAAAAAATAAAAATCCTTCAACTGTTTCCCAACAAAACTGCGACTTTGGTTGAAGATCAGAGCCTTTCAAACATACCACATAGACTCTTTGAACCAATAATCAGTTACTCATAATATTGTTATCCTTTTTCGAATCAGGAACGATAATAAATTTCAGATCCACTGATGGCGTAGGGCAATTTCGTTCCAATCTAAAATCTGGAAATTCTTGGAGATTGGGTGACCATTACCCACGGGAGATTGCATGGTTTATGCAGAAGTCATGCGTTCAACCTTGCTGGTGTATATGTGTATTTTCACCCGTATTTCAAAGTGAGTCTCGATTCCTATGTTTTTTAGATATATTCCACGAAGATGACTGCTCATAACTATTGCGAAGATATCACCAGTAGATGATATCAGAACACTTTGTCTACCGTTTGGCATGGACCCATAGGTATGGCGGCCTGTTTTCACACCAAGTGGTTTATTGACAGAAAATTTGCATCTTCGGATTTCGAATCGCTCATGAGGATTAGCGTGAGGAATGAGCCGAATATATTTGAGGTATTCGACTGGATATCCAAGTACGCGTAAAGAAGGAGGGTTGGCGAGAGGAGGAGATCCGGACCTGGCACGAAGAATGGCACCTGGCTCGGTAATGTTGCTAGGCCTGACCGGGAAATGAGGTCTTTCAGGAAAATAAGAACTTTCTGAATGAGAAGCACTAGAGATCGGGTCGTCACGAGGTAAACAGTCTAACGGTACATCCATCTCTGCAAGGAGAAACAGCAAATTACATTCCTTCTGGGAGTATTGATAACTGTATATTTTCTAGAACATTAAATTCTTTCATAGAAATTCGTAAGAACTTTAAACCTATCATTGAAAAGGAAGTTCGTGAGATCTGTAGCGTAATAATGGACCTTTGTAGAAGACATCTCCCATTAGTGATACTTAATGTTCAGATATGTCTGAAAATAGGCAGTATGGCATATGTCACCTACTAGGTTTTTTCCGTAGGACAGCAGAGATATGGAAACGCCTATTTGACTGGGGCTTTACAGGGTAAAAAAGCATCAAAATATATGAAGAAAGTATTATCTCCACTAATGCATTAGGCTTCAGTTTCTAAGCAAAAAATACTTGCGGAGATGTCATGTGTCAGCTTGAATCTTAGTTCATTAGGCCCGGGCTCCAAGCTCAGTATGAGCGAATGCGTGCCGCATTCCCTTACTTGGTCTTAGCACTTGAGATCGAACATTGGAACCTTAATGTCTCAAAAGCTAAGGCCCATTGCATTCCAAGGAAAACTGCATATATAAGGGATTTCAATGTACTTTCACCCTGCAAATCTCATCAGATTCGCCCAATTGCATCTCAGGAAATCTTCAAGTTAGAGTTCTGAATGTATGTATGTCATTGTAATTGATCGAGCTCTATTTGCACATAATTCAGATACACCCTCTACTTTTACTTCTTTATATTCTTATATTTCGTTGTGGTTCAAACTTCAGTTTAAAAGCATAGCAAAAGCTTTAGAAAGGGAATTTTTCCCTAGCAATATCATTTGGAGTATCGTTTATTTGTAACGAGGGCTACCTTGATGATTGGCATTTTCGTTATTCGTCCCAAAATGTGCTAGAAAATCCCTTGTTGCAAGCTCCATTCCTGATGATACTTCTGAAAAAAGAAAAAATCTATGAACTTGTTATGTTGGAAATTAATTGAACATATAATGAGCATGATTGGAAAGTGGCCAGTTGGTCGTGGGGGCTA
This sequence comes from Neuroterus valhalla, assembly GCA_011762715.2. Lineage (NCBI taxonomy): Eukaryota > Metazoa > Arthropoda > Insecta > Hymenoptera > Cynipidae > Neuroterus > Neuroterus valhalla. Next base: position 17,023 of record WSXT02168830.1, on the reverse strand, counting down.
AGGCATGCGCTTTAGACCCACGCCGGCTGGTTGTGGGTTCGATTCCCGCCTCGCACTCTGGAGCTTCGGCGGCCCACGCGGTGAACACTTGCCAAGCAAGGGAGTGTTCATCCCCGGAAAGTCGTGGTGCCGGTACCTCTTGAGAAAAAGGTTGCTCTCAGTACTTGGGGCTGGGGTTCTTGATGGTTCGGAACTCACCTTAAGCTGTAGTTCCCCCTTACTTACGACTAAGGTAGTGGTAGGGTGTGCGAAGGAATGGTGGAGAGGTTTGAGAAAAATGTAAACCCTCAGGGGACACATTGAATCAATCAATCAATCAATAAGCATGATTGGATCGTTCAACTTCGTTTCGTGGAAGACGATTGTAGCTTATGAAATAGTGTAGGAAATGGTTTTGCTGCTGAAATTCCCATGTTCCCATATTCCCTTCTGCTGACCGACGATTGTGACTGCGAGAATTGGAAAGAACTATTTTTGTAAGAACTGAAATAGAAGATAAAAAATCCGATCATGAACCCTCAATAACTTAGAAAGTGTTCGACTCCCTTGTTGTAACAGATGACATACTGTCGGTCTACGGCTACGCTGCCAGATATTTGCACAAGTCATCTACGATCATTCTTATTTTCATTTTAATTTGCACATCAACTATCCCTCAAAACAGACTAATAGAAAAGACTACCCCAATCTTACGGAATCGTAACCTGGGTACATCGCAAGTAGGCCAACCCTGAGTATGCCCAGAAATAAAACGCCTATTGAAGAAGTATTAGAATGGGACTCACTCTCCAAATGGGATCATGTGGGCGATTGATAATTCGCACCCAACCTTTTCCAGGCCGTAGCTAATGACTGCGATAAATTACCTGAGTGACCGGAACCTACGTCCCTTCCACTGCACGAGTGACACACCTGCCTCCTCTTCTACTGCTCTCCCGCGAAATAATTAGTCTCAAACGAAAATGGAACAGTAACGTTTTTCGTATACATAACCAATTTTAAACCAAGCATAAGTGTTTTCTACTAAAAAAAAAGTCTTTACCTGAAGAAGTAGAGTTTTCAAACAGATAAATTAGGTTTTCCTGAAAAAGATAAATTGGCAACAAAAATTCGAATACTCATATTTGGAATTGGAAAGAAGGATGCTTAACTAAACAGATAGGATTTCAACTAAAACTTTAGAAATTTTAATTGGGATAAGTTGAATTTCTAGTAGAAAAAAATTACATATATCAGAAGAAAAATATGTTCCAAGAAACAAAAAAATAACTTCCAAATAAATTATTACAATTTTTACACAAAATGATGAAAAAATGAATGGAATTATATAAGTGTTTAACTGAAGTCGTTAGATTTTGAAACAGGAAGACCAATTTTTCACTACAGTGATGAACCTTTAACTAGAATAGTTCCATTTTTCACGAAAAATTTATTTTTAGACAAAAAATACTATTCTTCAACAAATTGGTTGAAATTTGAACTTTCAAGAAAATGATTGAATTCTGAATTCAAAAAGACACATTTTCACCGAATTATTGAATTTTGAAATAGAAAAGATCGACTTTCCACCAAAAATGAAACACTCCAATTTTTAATTGAAGTAATTAAATTTCAACCAAACTGATGAATTTCGAAGCATAATGATGAATCTCCGAATTAATTTAATATTTTGAGTAAAAAAATTATTTGTAACGATAAACATAATTTCTACCCAAAAAGTGGAATATTCACATTTTCGGTTCCGGAAGATAAGTGTTGAGCGGACGTGTTTTCAACTAGATGAATTTTCGAATAAAACCAAAAATATTCAACTTGAATGGGTAACCGTAATAAAAATTTTCTAAACAAGAGAATTCGATTTTGATGAAGAAGATAATTTTCTTAAAAAATATCGATTTTTGAACGAAGTATGTGAATTTTCAACCAGAAAAGATCAATTTTGGACTGACCATGAAACAATTGAGTTTTCAGGTGAAATCATGAATCTTTACCTGTGATGAATGTATTTAATGTGAAAGAGATGCAGTTTTTACCATAAAGAATAATTTTCTACAAAATTGGCTAATTTACCGCAATGTACAGGGATGAACAGAGAAATAGTTCTATTTCGAAATTCAAAAATCAATGTTCAACTAAATACTTGAATTTTCGCAAGAAAAAGATGAGTTGATAATTACAGAAGCAGTCACATTTCGAAGCAGAGGTGAATTTCAAAGTTGAATTTTAGGTATTTTATTATTTGATTTGAAAATAATGAATTCGTGATAAAGAATATGAACAAGTTTCCTATGATGATTCAGAAATATTTCTTTTTCGGATTACTTTTCTCTCTAGAGACTGCTTGGAATACTTTCTTTATTAAAAATTAGGAAGAGGAGACTCCAAAATTGGAATTCTCTTGTTAAACAAATTTTTATTACGGTTAACCAGCTTCTAACCAGCATTCAAGTTGAATATTTTATGTTTTATTCGAAAAATTCATTTAGTTGAAAACACTTATGTCCGCTCAAATATTATCTTCCGGAGCCAAAAACTTTCTGTTTCAAAATTCAACTACTTCATTCAACATTTATATAATTTCATTTCATTCTTCATCATTTTGTGTAAAAAATATAATTATTTATTTGGAAATTTTTTTTTGTTTGGTGAAACTTATTTTTTTTTGTGATAAGTGTTTTTTTTTCACTGAAAATTCAACCAATCCCAATTGAAAATTCGGAAGTTTTAGTTAAAATTCTATCTGTTTACTAAAATATTTATTTTTTGCAGTCTCATCGAGGAGGTATTAGATTTATGTAAAATTTGACCCCCTCCCCCCCGTTTTTTCAAATATTCACGTTTTGAGACCCCCTGAACTCAAAAAACAGGTTTTTACGAATGTGTCTGTCTGTCTGTGAGCAGAATAACTGTAGACAAAACTAATCAATTTGTTTGGCCTTTGGTACACTTTTTTAGTGTCAGGAATTGAAGGTCAAGTTCGTTAGCCAGATATTTGGATCAAAGATAAAAAAGGGGAGGCATTTTGAAAATTTTTGAGGCCATTCTTTTCAAGATCTGATAATTGTGAGTGCAGCTTCCTGATGTAAGTATCAAAGAATCGAAAATTCCATTTTTTATCTCACAAAAAATAATGGTAAATAATGTGTGAACTCGATGACTTTCGAAAGAATGATCATATTCGATAGTGCTTTGGTTATTATTTTGAGGGTCTAAAAATACAAGTCAAGTTCGTTACCTAGTTGTTTTGGATCAAAAATGAAAGAAGGGGAGCATTTTGAAAAATCTTTTGGACTTTTTTTTCCAAGAATCAAAAATTGTAGGTACGGTTTCTTGTAGTAGGTAAAAATTGGAACAATTTATCTTCATATTTTTTTTGATAGAAACAATATTTTTAGAGTTGTGACATTTTCAAAATTCGAAAGTAGGCCTCCAGGATGATTTAAAACTTTTTGAGTTTTCTCAAAAAAACGAAAATTCAAATTATGGTCGAACAAAAAAAAGTGAAAAATAGAAAGATCCATTTTTTGGTCAAACTATTTGGGGAACGGGAAAATGTAAATAAACTGAAATTTTGCACCAAAAAAAAGTACAAATTTGGTAGAATTTACTTTTTGGTAGGACAAGTAGTTTTTGCTTCATTTATTAAAAAGCATTTAAAAAATAAGAAACATTGACTTCTGGACAATTGACACAAGCTTAGGAAAAATCAAACAGACGCAAGCCCTCCACCAGGAAAATATGTTCAAATGTTTTATTAACTTCTTGAACAGGATATGTATTTTTCATTTCGATTAGGAAAGATGACTATAGGAATGAAATAATAACATTTTTGAAAAAATGACTAAGGCTAACACAGAAGATTGTAGTTGACGCGTAGTTTTTGTTTTAATCGTAAAAAATAAAATTGAAAATTAAAAAATCGAATTCATAGAAAAACTACACAACATCTGGGAATGTTTGAAAGGAAAACTTCTCCACCGTTTTGGACGAACTTTGATCGAGAGCACAGCACAAGACACGCGATGAGAATGTATTTGCTAAAGCCGAAGAAGCTTTAACAAAAAAGAATTCACCTTCACCAAATTAAAGTAGTCTACATTTCGCTTTCAAGTTTCACAAGCTTTATATACAACTTTACTGTATGGAAGTACAAAGGTCAAGCGCGCAGCGCGAGGTAAATTCATTACCAAGCGCGGAGCGCGTGGTGAGAATACCATTGAGCGCGAAGCGCGAGATTCAAAAGTCGCGCGCCGTAGACGCGTTCAAACTTGCAAGCGTTTGAAAACTCTACTTCTGCAGTTGAAGATTCTTTTTTTTCAGTAGGAAACTTTTATGCTTTGTTGAAAAATGGTTTTTTAAACTAAAAATGTTACTGTTCCATTTTTGGTTGAAAATAATAATTTTTCTACTCTAAAAATCGACTATTTTGTCGAGATATCACTTTTCTTCTTAGATAATGATTCTTTCTATTTGGAAATTATCTTCTTGTTTGAAAATTTACCTTCGTGGTTGAGAATTGAAGTGATCTAGTTAAATATATTATTTTTTTAGTTGAAAATTCATCTCCTTGTTCGAAAATTCAAATTTGTATTTAAAGTTGAGCATAGATATGCCTAATGAATAAACTTGTTGATAATCTACAGGGTGGGAAAGAGTAGGGCTAGACATTGCTTAAGGAATAGCAGTAGAAGAGGAGACAGGTGTGTCACTCGTGCAGTGGAAAGGACGTAGGCTCCGGTCACTCAGGTAATTTATCGCAGTCATTAGCTACGGCCGGGAGAGGGTTGGGACTTCGGGAGCAAAAAGTATATTGCCCGATCATGCGCCACAGTCCTTTAACCCATGATTATCGCTGTGCTATAGAGCGGCGCAAAGGCACTGAAATACAGCAATAAAAGAAACATCCACATCTGCTCGGATAGCAGGGTGACTGATATGGTCCGAAACAGTACAACGACCACGTCGCTATTAGAGAAGGAGTGCTAGAAAGCACTCAAAAATCAAGGATTGGAGAATGGAGTGTCTCTTTTCCAGACCCCTGGACATAGTGATATCAAAGGCAAGGAGATCTCCGACAAGCTAGCGAAACTAGCTTCAAGAGAAGACCTTATTGGTCCCGAATGAGTTGAAATCATTTCTAGCAGGTTAATGACTGAAGAAATCAACATTCGGCTGATCATGAATTATGAAAAGGAGTAGAGAACGGCCCCTGGCTGCAGGCAGGCCAGAATACTCATGGGCTTGAATTTAAATGCTACGAGAGCAGAGGAAATACGCAAGTTCAGGAGAAATCAGGTTAAGCACAAATGTTGAGAGGGCACGGTTTCCCCAGCTATCACAGGTACAAGAGAGGGATCTGTCTCCTTTGTCATCTGTGTGGTAAGAACAATGAGACATATATCCATATACTGTATCACTGCCCCGCACATTCATGTCACCCTAATATTTCTGAAAAATCTTGCGGTCCCTTTTTAGAGGCATAAGAAAGTATCACTTGTTGGTGCAGTCGTTAAAATGAATATCGTGTGCTTTGTAAGAGTTAGACTTCTTTATCGAAAAATTTTTTATCCTGTAAAGCAACGACAACCGGACTTGCATGCTTATAAGAGGCAGAAGGGTCTGCTGGCTGACAGGTGGTAAAAGGGTTCTACAGAATTTCCGTTAAACGGGTGAGTGGAGTCTGAAGGTAAAAGGTCTGGAGGTGAGTAAGGGTGTCAAGGTGAACTGGTAAAACAAAAGTTAGTTTTTATTGGCCCACATGAATTTCGCTGGCCGTCTACCACCCTCAAAATCTAAATCCTTAATTCAACTAGGTGCCTTCCCGCCCTCCACGGACCTGGGAAATGGGGAACATTGTATTGTCGAGCGGGATTCAGGGGAAAAATTAAAAGGGCCGGGGCGCTCGCAGGCAAAATCCAGACTGTGAGTGGAATTCGTGTGCACCGCTTTTTATTGGGTAGAGGAGGTGAGGTTCAGGTAAAAAGTAAAAGTAAAGTTAATTTGGCAAAAGGGCAGGCGGATTAGTATTTGAGAGTTTGAGTGTGGTCGGGGAGCAAGTAGGTTCAGCGTATGATTGAGGAAATAAGAGGTTGCCTACAAAGCTTTCAAGGGTGCAATAAAGGTGATAGAGTAGAAGAAATAGAGTTGAGATAAGTATAGGGAGAAGACATGAATGCGGGAACTTGAAACAGACACATCTGTTAGTTCCAGAAGGATGGAAGAATCTCATGAACCGGAGTACGTGCAGTTAGTTACCAAGCAAGGAAATGAGAATAAGAGCGCTGTGGATGAGTTAGATGAGGTGGGGTCTTTCTGGACCCCACTAGACTCGGTATCCAGCAGTGCGCGAAGGGAGAGTAAGAAGCTGAGTTGGATTAGCGGAGGGAACGAGAAGGCAACTGATGAAGTGTCTTGTGTAAGTGAGAGATAGAGAGAGAAAGCAGTTCTCATCTGATCACTGAAGATTAGCAGCGTTTAGTGCGGTGAGTAATTGGATCGGTAACCGTTCGGGAATGCCACATGCTGTTATCATGTTGGCGGGAGACTGGTGTCCTCCCGTATATCCAACTCAAGCAATTATAACTCTTTACCAGTTGCACTATCCCCTCAATGGATAATGGCACAATGGTACGAAAAAAAAAGAATGATAAAACCGTGGTGGGAAAGGAAATGTAATGAAAAGAAAAGAATGACGAAAAGGGAGTAAAATCAGTGAAATGAAGAAACCGTGAAGAGTTAGGAGTATGTGAAGATAGAGAAGAAGTCAAGGTTGATATGCAAGAGAAAAGAGCGAGAAGGGGAGAGAAGGAACTGTAGGGGGAGTTGAGAATGGTTGAGACCTAGGGGGGCGTGTGTGAGATAATAAGTTAAGAAAGCTTGAGGTGAAAGCTTGGGGAAAGTGAGCTGCAGAGGGAATTTTTCTAAAGGATCATTTCAGGGCTCGAACCAATGGGAGAGAGATGAGGGAAGGAGAAGAATGGAAGAGGAAGGAGTGACAGAGTTAAATTCCCAGAGGACACAGATAAGGATAATAAATTAGGATGGTCAAAAGCATCAGGCTGAAAGAGGTAGTTGGAAAGGTACAGAGGGATGAAGGATTTTGAGAAGAGTGGAAGGAGAGGCTTATAGTGATGGACTGCATAAGAAGGGAGAGAGAGCTAGGCAGGAGAATAAAAGGCAGAGAGGCTACGAAAAGATGTCTTAGGAAAAGGTATATTGCTAGAGACCTAAGTGGGATTCAGAGCGGGTGGGTGCACTATCGACAATATTTATATTTTACAGCAGGTGATGGGTAAAGGATGAAAGGAGGAGGGGTCAAAAGCATACAAGTTTTTCGTAGATTTGAAAGACGCATTCTCATCAATGGATAAGGAGGATTTGCATGAGATGATAGAGGAGAGAAGAGTAGAGAAAGTTCTGATCGGAAAGGCAGCGAATGTGTATAAAGAGACCGAAGATAGGATTAAGCGGGAGATGGAATTGCGGAAGGTCTCTGGGCGCATGAGCGGCATAGGCAGCAGTGCCTACTTAGCCCAACGCTTTTGGCGATCTTAATCGCTGTCATGAAGAGAGAGGGAGTAAGGGAGGGTAAGGGTTTGAATTTTATTACTTGCGTAGGCAGATGGCATAGTGTTGCTGGCAAGAAGTGAGGAGGCTTCAGAAAGATTGGTGGAGAGGTTAAAAAGATACCTCAATAGAAGTCCATTGAAGTTGAATGCAGAAAATTCCAAGGTTATGGTGTCCAGAAAAGGATTTGGAAGGAATAAGTAAAGGGATTGAAAGAAGAAGAAGAAAAAGAAAATGAGAATGAAAAATATTATGATGAGGCTGTAATAGGTTTTGGCTTCCACAGGAAGAATACGGGGAGGGAGAAAAGGTCGATCGCATAGGCGAAGGAGGTGTTGCGTAAGATGGAGATGAAGAGATTAATGGAGGAGAAGTAGAGGAAGATGGATCTGTAAGGAGGAGAAGAAGTAGCAACATGATCATTGTAACAAATGTTCATAGCAAAGAAGGAATAGCAAATAACTCACAGTAGATAAGAATTAGGTAGGAATCGCAAAGGCAGAGTTTGGTTCTACGAGGCTAGCGAATTGTAGAGAAATACGTGCAAAGACACGTATGTCTGCAAAAAGTATATTCGAAACTATGGATACAGTATATAAAAATATTCACCAATAAGCAAAATGACAACCACTAAGGGATAAACGAGAATATGAACAACCATGATCTTTCTTAATCAGAAGAAGAATGGATTTTTGGTGGAGTAGAGGATTCAATTTTTCGATGCGATGTAACTGATGAATGTAATTGTGACTTATCATTTTATATAATACATATGCATGATGTCACTCATGAATTACGTCACGCGTTTTTTCCAATATTAAAGATAAAATTATGATATTATCAGGAAGAATATCCGACTCCGTATTTAGATGTGCGTAATTCTTCTAATTGTATTTTTTCTGCTGATACTAGCATCTGGAAAAGCTTTCCTAGCCGTTATCTCATAGTTCATGGGCGTCAAGTTTGTCCTTCCAAGATATTTAAATTTCTTCAGATCAGTTTGGGCTTCATGTTGAGAGTAAGGTTTATGGATTTGATCAAACTAGTAATACGATTCGCGCAGATAAGAGCGAGGCTATTTTTTCCACATCTCATATTTTGCAGGTTTCATATCAGGTGTTGCCAGGAAATCTTCGTGTAATTTGATTCCATTTCAAATTCGATTCAAGTCGTTACTAATTCAGAAATTCTGTTTCCTTTTTCATTTCGGAATTTGATGCAACATGAGCCCAGCTTTTGCCGCTTCAATAATACACTAGTTTTATGGTAAATCTAGCCTGAAAATGGGGAATGCATTTATTGATTGATATAACGGCTCATTTGAATTTTCAAACATCTCATCATGTGAAATTCACAGAGTATGATAAGAAACTGGCATATAGATTTATTCCACCTAAGAGAAGGATGGACCCTCGTAAATTTGTATTTGCCATAAAGATAACGCAGGCCGATAAAATTTGACAAAGGTCCGGAACCAGAGATCACACCTAGTTCACCCGAAGGCTTTTGCTGCGCTGAATCCGAATCCGACCTCAAAAAAATGTCGGCCCCCTTAGTTTTCGAGATATTCTAACCTGAAAGGTGGTGTATTCGAGGCCCCGTAACAGCGCGAAAGAATGTTTCTTCCCAAGACTGACGATGGCATCGTAAAGAACTACTTTTTACCTTCAAAATGAAAACTCTAACTTTTCGATATGATTTTTTCCCAGGATCTAGAAGTAGCAAAACCATGTCTATTACAGCTAGTTGTATGTTGATAGAACCGTAGACCCCTACAACCCGATTTTCCTAACCCTCGAGACCAGTAACCTGCTATGAAATAACCAGACCAGTACCTTCTATTAAATAACCCCATAACCTAATTTCTTCAATCCTCGAGACCAGTAACCTGCGAGTCTATAAGCCTTGACCCCTACTACCCGATTTCCTCAACCCTCGAGACCAGTTACCTGCAAGTCTTTAACCTTAGACCCCCAAAACCCGATTTCCCTAACCCCCGAACCCAGTTACCTACTATGAAATAACCCTCAACCCCACAACCTATTTACCCTAATCCTCAAGACCAGTATAACCTGCGAGTTCATAACCCTAGGCCCCCACAACCCGATCTCCCAAACTCCCGAGCCCTGTAACCTGCGACTCAATACCCCAGCCCCACACAACCCGATTTCCTAAACCGTCCAGCCTGGTTATCTGCTATGCAATAACCCCAGACCCCGGCAAACCAATTTCCTTAATCCTCGGAACCAGTGCCCCGGGAGACTGTAACCCTAGATCCCTACTGCCAGATTTCCTTAATCCTCGAGACCAGTACCCTGCGAGACCATAACCCTATATCCCCACTGCCTGATTCCCTCAACCCCCGAGCCATGCATCCTGCGAGTCTATAAACCTAGACCCCCACAACCCGATTCCTTCAACCCTCGAGACCAGTAACCTGCTATGCAACAACCCTAGACCCCGACAAACCAATTTCCATAATCCTCGAGACCAGTTACCTGCGAGACTGTAACCCTAGATCCCCACTGCCCGATTTCCTCAATCCTCGAGGACAGTTACCTACGAGATCATAACCCGAACCCCCACAACCCGATTTCCTTAATCCTCGAGACCAGCAACCTGCTATGAAATAACCCCAGACCCTGACAAATCAATTTCCTCAACACTCGAGGCCAGTACCCTACTATGCAATAACCCTGGACCCCAAAACGCAATTTTCTTATTCCTCGAGACCAGTAACCTGCGAGTCTATAAGCCAGCTCCGCACAACCCGATTCCCTCAACCGTCCAGCCTGGTGACCTGCTATGCAATAACCTTAGACTCCGGCAAACCAATTTCCTTAATCCTCAAGACCAGTAACCTGCGAATCTATAACCCAGCCTCGCACAACCCAATTTTCTTAACTGTCCAGCCTGGTAACCCGTTATGCGATAACCCTAGACTCCGGCAAACCGATTTCCTTAACCCCTGAGCCTTGCAACCTGCGAGTATATAACTCCAGACTTCCACAACCCGATTTCTTCAACCCTCGAGACCAGTAACCTGCTATGCAACAACCCTAGACCCCGACAAACCAATTTCCATAATCCTCGAGATCGTTAATCTGCGAGTCTATAACCCTAGACCCCAACAACGCGAATCACTTAACCTTTGAGCTCTGTGAACTGCGAGTCGATAACCGTAGAACGCCACAACCCGAAATACTTAACCCTTGAGACCAGCAACCTGCTATGCAATAACCCTAGACTCCGACAAATCAATTTCCTCAGCACTCAAGGCCGGTAACCTACTATGCAATAACCCTAGACCCCAAAACCCAATTTCCTTCATCCTCGAGACCAGTAACCTGCGAGTCTATAACTCTGGGCCCCCACAACCTGATTTCCTTAATCTTTGAGCCTTGTACCCTGCGAGTCTATAGCCCCGATCACTATAACCTGATTCTCTTAACCCCCGACCCTGTAATTCACGACACACGGAAACTAAACGATTTTGTTATCACCCCTAGCCAGCTTTATGTGCACTCTTTTTTTATTGGCGATCCAATTTTTTTTTTTTTTGTTATCTCGAAAAATACATTTTTGATTGAACTGCATGAGTCCCAAACAAATTAATCTAAAATTAACCTCTAACATCTTATGTAAATGATAATGCAACCTCTCAAACAACTTTGCAAATGATGAATTAGGCTTCATTTAACGATAAACAACGTCCTTTTGGCAACCCCTGTTTTATCGGCGTAATGTTACGCTCGTGTTATTGTATTATGCAAAAAGCCTACTCTAGATTTGTAGGACATATTTGTTGGAGATTTGTCTCTGGGATGTTTGTCCACCATCCGCCTCTTGGCGTATTATTTGGGTATATAGACTCGCAGGCTACCAGGCTTGAGAGTGAAGAAAATCGGGTGAAGGGAATCGGGCTGTAGAGGCCTGGGGTTATTGCATAGTAGGTAACTGAGCTTGAGGATCAACGGAAATGGGTTGTGGGGTCTTAGGTTATTGCAAAGCAGGTAACTGGGCTCGAGGGTTAAGGAAATTGGGTTGTGGGGTACTGGGGTTATTTCATAGCCGGTTACTGGGTTCGAAGGTTAAGGAAATTGGGTTGTGGGTGTTTGGGGTTATTGCATATAGTCCGTCAGCCCGCTGCCAAAAAGTGTAATGATATGATAACGTATGCCCATGAGGCACTCAGTATTTGCGGCCATGCTGATTAATATAAAAGAAAAATCAGTGCGTCCCCATGGAACTTTTGTGAGAAAAATCAATTCTTTTGTCGAAAAAAATGATTATCCTTTGTAAAACGATAGTATAACGTATGCCGATCACACTTAGCAATATTTCAACAAAGTAAACCATGAAAAAAAATCGGCATACGTACAGCGCAAGTCTTAGGCAATCTCGAAGGTCGGCTGAGACGCTAAAAAATAACACAAAATATCTCATTGTTCCACGCTCCATGTATGCCAATTTTTTTTATGGTTTACTTTGTTAAAATATTGCGAAGTGTGATCGGCATGCGTTATACTATCGTTTTTCAAAGGATATTAATTTTTTCCGACAGAAAATTGATTTTTTCACATAAGTTCCATGGGGACGCACTAATTTTGGTTTCATATCAATCACCATGTCTGCAAATACTGACTGCCTCATTGGCATACGTTATCATATCATAACACTTTTTGGCAGCAGGCTGACGGACTAATAGCAAGCAACTGGGCTCGAGGGCTTAGGAAATCGGGTTGTGGGGCTTCTAAGGTTAAAAAATAGCAGGTTACGGGATCGAGGGTTAGTAAAATCGGGTTGTGAGGGTCTGGGGTTATTGCATAGCAGGTTACTGAGCTCGCGGGTTTAGGGAATTGGGTTGCAGGGTTGTGGGTTATTTCATAGCCGGTTACTGGGTTAGAAGGTGTAATAGACATGGATTTGCTTGTTTTATTTCCGGGACAAATATTTTTGTAGCAAGAATAATATTCAAAATGCTCCCCCTTATTGATTTTTTATCCAAAATAGCAGTTTAACGAACTGGACTTTTATGTTTGGTCTCTCGAAATGGGTGACAAAGCACCATCGAATATGATCATTCTTTCGAAATTTGTCGAGTTCATAGATTATTTATTACATTCACATTCTGAATGAGAAGGTAGTGGTTTTATGTGAAAATTGACTTTCGCAGAATTTATGAAATCTCCACGTTTCGAGACCTCCTGATTCCGAAAAAGTAGTTTTTACGTTGATGTCTGTCTGTCTGTTGTCGTCATCGTCGTCGTCGTCGTCGTCGTCGTTGTCGTCGTTGGTGTCCGAATACTCGATAACTTTCAAAAGAATTATCATATTGGATTGTGCTCTGGCAAAACTTTTTTAAATACGGAAAAGAAAGGATGAGTTCGTTTACCAGCCATTTTGGACGAAAAATTGAAGAGGGCGGGCATTTTAAACATTTTCTTGGACTTTTTCTCCGAGGCCTAGGAACCGTAAGTACGGTCTCTTGTAGTAGGTGAAAAATGAAATAATTTATCCCTCTGACTTTTTTTGTTAAAAACAAAATTTTCAGAGTTATGGTATCTTCAAAATTCAAAAATATAGGAGAAAATGAGAATTTTTAGCCAAATCACACGAAATTGGAAATAAAGTCAGGCAGAAAAAAATGTTTCTTTTTGGAAGCCCTACAAGATGGTGAATAGAACTTCTTGGATTTCCTCAGAAAATCGAAAATTCCCATTTTTATGTTATGTTAGTTACCCAGCTATTTCGGATGAAAAATCAAAGAGGGGGAGAAATTTGAAAATTTGTTTGGACTTTTTTTCCCGAAACTCAGAAATCGTAAGTACGGTTTCTCCTAGTAGGTCAAAAATGAAACAATTCATCCTTATGATTTTTTTGGTAAAATCAAAATTGTCAGAGTTCTGGCATTTTTAAAATTAAAAAATATAAACGAAAATAAGAATTTCAGCCAAATAAAGCAAGAATGAAAAAAAGATGTTTTTTTCTTGGGAGCCCTACAGGATGGTTGACAGAACTTATTGGATTTTCTCAAAAAATCGAAAATTCCCATTTTTATCGCACAAAAAAAATGAAAATTATCGGTGAACTCGATAACTTTTGAAAGAATGATCATATTGGATCGTGCTTTGGCACTCATTTTGAGGGACGAAAAGAACAGTCAAGTTCGTGAACCAGGTAATTTGGATGAAAAATCGAAGAGGGGAAGCATTTTGAAAATTTGTTTGGAATCTTTTTTTCAAGGCTCAAGAATTGTAAGTACAATTTCTTGTAGTAGGAGAAAAGTGAAACAATTTATCATCAAGGTTTTTTTTTGATGAAAACAGAATTTCCAGAGTTGTGGCATTTTCAAAATTCAAAAATATATTAAAAAATGAGATTTTTCAGCCAAATATCGCAATGTTGAAAAGAAAGTCAGAGAGGAAAAATGTTTCTTTTTGGGAGCCCTACAAGATCGTGAATACAGCTTATTGAACTTTTTCCAAAAATCGGAAATTCCCATATTTATCGCACAAAAAATAATGAAAAATAGAAAGATTTGTTTTTTGGTCAGAATATGCAAGCTACGGGACAATGTAAACGAACCAAACTTGAGCAGCAGAAAAAGATCTACTAATTTGGTAAAATTAACTTTTCGATAGGAAGAGTAGTTTTTGCTTCATTTATGAAAAACCATTAGATGAATTCATTTCAATCAGGAAAAATAACTATAAAAATGGGATAAAATTTAAAAAAAAATTACTGAAGCTAACACAGAAAATTGATAGAGAAAGTTTATTCACCCGAAAGATATCTAAGTATTTGTTATAATTTTTCCAATTGGAAGCGTAATTTTTGTTCCAACCTTAAAAAATAAAATTAAAAAATTGAATTTCTAGAAAAACTACACAACATGTGAAAAAAATTAGGCAAAAAAACTTCTCTGCCGCTTTGGACAAACTTTGATCGTGCGCAGCACGAGACACGCGATGAGAATGTATTCGTTAGAGCGGAGGAGCTTTAACAAAAGAGAACTCACACTCATGAATTTAAAGTAGTCGACATTTCGCTTTTGAGTTTCACAAGCTTTTTATACAACTGTATAGGGAGGTACAAAGGACGAGCGCGTAGCGCGAGGTAAATTCATAACCAAGCTCGGAGCGCGAGGTGAGATTACCATCGAGCGCGAAATTCGAAAGACGCGCGCCCCAGACGCACTCAAACTTGCGAGCGATAAGAATGTGCCCGCGCAAGAGGCAGATTTTTCCTCATTATTTCTTGTGCGAACCAAATTGAAATTTTTGATTTTTTGAGAAATCTTGAAAAGGCGTCAAGATAATCCTGGAGAGCTCCCAAAGAGAAACATTTTTTTCTTCAAACTTTTTTTCATATCTTGCGTTAATTGGCTGAAAATTCTCATTTTCGTTTATATTTTCGAATTTTGAGAATGCCACAACTCTGACGATTTTGTTTTTATCAAAAAATAATCGTCAGGATATATCCATTCACTTTTCACCTACTACAAGAAACCGTACTTACAATTCTTGAGTCCAAAACAGCTGGTTAACAAACTCGACTTGTATTTTTGGTCCCTCAAAATTGGTGTCAAAGCTCGATCGAATATGATCATTCTTCCGAAAGTTATCAAGTTCACAAATTATTTTTCTTTTTTTATTGCTCGATTTTTTGTGCGATGAAAATTGGTATTCTCCATTTTTCGAGAAAATTCAAAAAGTTGTATCCACGATCTTGTAGGGCTCCCAAGAAGAAACATTTTTGTTCGCTGACTCCCCTTTCAATCTTACGTCGTTTGGCTAAAAATTCCTATTTCCTTATATATTTTTGAATATTAAAAATACCGTAACTCTGACAATTTTGTTTTTATCGAAAAAAATGAAGAGGATAAATTGTTTCACTTTTTACGTGGTAGAGAGTTTATGTATACGAGAAATAGAGGAGAAGGGATGTTAGATTGGAAGAATGCAGAAAGGGTCTAAACTTTGTTCGGGAGTATATGAAGTATCATCAGGAGTACATAAGAAGAATAATATAATACATAGCAGCCAATGATGAGGAAAATTGTTATTTAAACTTTAAGTTGAAAAAATTAATTCCAAATCAAAAATCTAAACAAATTCTCTAATAAATAGTTCAATCTTCAACCATAATTGGAATCGTTAATTATAATAAATCTTCAGAAGGAAGAAATCATTTTTCCACCATTTTAATGCCATTTTGACGAATTCGCTACAAAAGTTGTATTATCAGCGCGGACTTATGCATTTTCGAATATGATAATTCCTTTTGCGGAAAAATATTAGATTTCAAATAAAGATTCCACTTCAAATTCAGATAGATCCCTTTCTAACCGAAAATAAATATTCGAACTTTCAACACAAAATTTAATAGTAATAACAAAAAAAAATCCGTTTGAAGTAACAGAAAGTTTGAATTAATTTTTAAACTATTGAATTACTTTATAGAAATGTGTTCGATGGAACTATTCGCGTTTCCGATTGTTCGTCCCCAGATTAGGAATATTTATAGCATTTCAATTCAAATTACAATTTTCCGGAAAAAATTGATATATTTTAATGTGAAAACTCGAAGATAATGTTTGACTGTTTCTTGAAGTGAGAAATTATTAATGATAAATAATACAAGCCTTATAACTATTAATCGAAATGATCAAATTTTATAGAAACAGCTGTCAATTTACATAATTAGGCTTTCGATTCCGTTCAATAAACACTTGTCCAATAATTTATCAATAATAATCATTGCAAAATATATGACTTACTCGAAAAACCAGTTCCCATCCGATCACGGATTCATTTACTGACCGGAAGGGACCGAGATTCAGAAAAGAACGATTAATTTGTATTGTGAACTTCACAAGAGAATATCTGAAAAAATATTCTCAACGAGCAACTATTGTTGTGTAATTTTATTTACAGGCAAACTGTTATCCGCATAATTTATAAAAAGCATGGTTCGAAAACAAAAAAATGTTGAGGGGGATATTCCAAGATACTTTTTTCCCCACTGGCCAAGAAACACCATGCGAAAACTTTCTTTTGGCGCTATGAAATTTTTAATTTATAAATCAAAACGTAGGGTTTCATCGCTACTACCTCAAATTTACAAAAATATATTTTCCGAGTGAATAAAAAGGCAAAACTTCTAAAAATGCGAAAAATTTGGCATTTTCATACGATCCTAATCTTCAATTGTGTTGCAATTTTTGACTGCATCCTAAATTACCATCTTTTGATCATGTCCCCATCACGTATCAAACTCATTGGCCCCGCAGATTTTCTCAGATCTCGGAAGACTACGACATGATGATGTCATATTCACAAAAAAAGTCCTCTTGTATTTTTCTATTGTAAAATAAATTCATGACTACTTGGTGGGTACCTATCACCACTACGTAGCGCGTCCCCAGGTTGCGGATAGAGGAAAGGCCCCTGAG
>WSXT02168819.1:0-20134 GCA_011762715.2 Neuroterus valhalla | reverse complement strand
ACAAAATGGATTTTTCCAATTTTTAATTTTATTTCTGCCGATAAATCAAAAACAGCGCGTCCAATCGAAGAATAAATAAGAGGGAATTTGTAATCTTCCTAGGGTGAACAGGTTTATTTGCCACACTTTTCCTTACTGATACAGTTTGGCCACAAAATGGATTTTTTCAATTTTCAATTTCATTTTTGCCGAAAAAACAAAAACTGCGCGTCCAATCAAAAAACGAATGGAAGCGAATCTGTTCATCTTTCTGAAGTAAACAGTTTTATTTCCACACATTTTTCCCTACTCATACAGTTTGGTCACAAAATGGATTTTTCCAATTTTTAATTTTATTTCTGCCGATAAATCAAAAACAGCGCGTCCAATCGAAGAATAAATTAGAGGGAATTTGTAATCTTCTTAGGGTGAACAGGTTATTTGCCACACTTTTCCTTACTGATACAGTTTAGCCACAAAATTGATTTTTTCAATTTTCAATTTCATTTTTGCCGAAAAAACAAAAACTGCCCGTCCAACCAAAAAATTATTTCAAGCAAATTTGTAGATTATTCTGATGTAAACAGTTTTATTCCCACACATTTGTTCCTCACTCATACAGTTTGGTCACAAAATGGATTTTTTCAATTTTTAATTTTATTTTTGCCGATGAAACAGAAACTGGGCGTCCAATCAAAGAATGAATGAAAGTAAATTTGTAATCTTCCTAAGGTGAACAGTTTAACTTACACACATTTTTTCCTTACTCATACAGGTTGGCTACAAAATGGATTTCTTTAATTATTAATTTTATTCCTGCCGAAAAAATAAAAACCGCGTTTGGCCACAAAGTGGATTTTATTTCAATACTATTTTTGTCATAAAACAAAAACTTCGTGACGTACAAAAAATGTGTGCAATAAAATTTGTTGACCTTTCTAAAACAACAATTTCTTTCCATTTTTTCCTATCTCAAAACGTTCTGCCATAAAATGGATTGTTTTTTTTTTAAATAATTTTTGCAAATTAAACAAAAACTACGTGTCCTATTGAAAAATAATTGAGAACAAATCTGTAGAACTTCTTTAGACAAACAATTTTCCTTTGATAACTTTTCTCCGTATCTCCAATAAGTTGATTGGAAAAATGGAATTCAAAAGTTTTTCATTTCGATAGGTAAAACCATAACCGTTGGTCAAAAAGACTGTTTAACGAACTTGATTTCGTTTGTCACTAAAAACGTTTGCCAGAGGGCAATCCAATCAAATTCAATTCAAATCGATTCATCCATTTCCAACAAAATATTTGTATCTTTGACCAGAGAAAATAATATGACGAATAAGATACATTGTCAATTAAATAGATTTTTTTTCAAATCATTGAATCTTTTAGTCAATGGTTGAATTTCCAACCTTCAAATGTATATTTCCAACCAAATATTCGAATCTTCATGAACATATTAATATTCAACAAGAAAAATGTCCATTTTTAATTGGATATTCGAATTCTCAATACAAGAAGACGATTTCCAACAATATATTTGTAACATCAAACTTAGAAATGTGTTTGAACTTTTGAACCGAAAGAGATAAGTTTAAGAAAAAAGTTGAACTTTTGAACAAACAGATGAATTTGTATTGAAATAGTTCATTTTCCGAGCCAAAAGTTGAATTAACAACCTTAAAAGATGCATTTTCAACTAAAAAGTCCAACATCCATAAAAAAATTTTATATTTAACAAAAAACATTCTCATTTCGGGTCCTTTAATTGAATTTTAAAGCCAAGAAAACAATTTATTTTTAGAAGGCATTTGAATCTTGAAACCTGCAAGTTGAATTTTTAACAAAGAAAATTTTATTCTCAACGAAGATGCATTTTTAACTAAAAAGTGAAATTTCCTAACTAAGAAGAATTAAATTTGACCGTCAACAATTGCATTAATAGCAAATGATCTGATTTCTCAAGCGAAAAAAAACTTCTAATCAGGAAGAACAATTTTATACAAAGAGTCAGTTTTCAACAAAATGCATAAATTCTTAATCAAGTAGCTAAATTCTCATCTCAAAATATAATTTTCACCAAAAGTAAAAAAGCTCTATTCTCAGTTCAAAAATCACTTTTTAACCTAAAAAGCGCAATTTCCAACCAGTTTCATTTAACCAAAATTAAACACAAACTATCATCAACGAAAATGTTGAATCCTCGAACCAAAAGAAGAATTTTTAACAATCAAGATAATTTTCTAATTGGAAAGAAGAATTTTCAAACAGTTGTATCCTCAAGTTATGAAGAACAATATTTCAATCAAAAATAAAATATTGTAATTTTTAGATCGAACGGAAAAAATTTCTAATTCAAAGGAAAATTTGAATTTGAACCAAATCGTTAAACTCTCAAGAATTAATAATTTTTAGGGGACAGTTGAATTTTCAAACAAATATATAACCCTTCAACGAAATAGGTGATCTTACACCAAAAAGCTTTACCCGAATTCCCATTCAAGAAGATTAATTCTCTACCGAAAGTCGGATTTTCAACAGAATATATAAATTTTAAACCAAGCATATGAGTTTTCATCTGGAAATATCATTTTTGATACATAAATTTATATAAAAAAACAAGAATAAAACTATGTTAACATGGAATAGTTTCATTTTAGGTTTAGAAAATTAATTTTCCAACAGAAAACGAATTCCTAACAAGTGGGATTTGAAATAAAAAATATGGAAAAATTCTCGGAACAGAGAATTAATTCTTCAACAGAAAAGATAAATTTTTATTCAAAAAGACTCATTTTCCACCAAAAAGTTGAATCTTGAGCTCATGGAAAATGAATCTTCAATATCTCGAAGTGAATCCATAAAATATAAATTTTCGAAAAAAACAATAGAGTTTTCAACTGGAAAATATTATTTTTCATTAAGAGAGGTTAGTTTCTGCCAAACAATACAGTTTTTGGATAAATAATTTAATTCTCCACCAACTGTTTGAATTGTTAGGCCAGAAAGATAAATTTTCCCCAAGACAGTTGAATTGTTACCAAAATTATTCAACTTCCAGTGAAACGGAGAATTTTCAACCAGATAGGTTACACCAAATTTTCAACAAAGGAAAGTTATTTTTTATCAGAAGTCAAATTTTCACCAATATAGTACGAAAATTCTCAACCAAGTAGTTGAATTTTTATCAACAAATATTATTTTCAACTCAACATGGAACACTTCAATTTCTGGTTGAAAAATTACACTTGAACAAAAAAACTGATTTTGAATAATTTTAATTCAACCAAAAAAGGCAGTTTTCTAGCAAAATAGTTAAACCTCTGAATAAATATTTGAATGTCCAACTCATGAAGGATAAATTTTCAACCAAAAATGACAGAGTCCATTTTCCGGATAAAACATGCATCTTTCACTATATAAATGGACAAATTTTCAACAGAATGGTCGAATCTTCAACCTTAGGCTTGAATCTAATGTTTATGAATTTCAATTAAACAGATGAATTTTCATCTAAAAATGAAGTCAAATTTTCAAATAAATCGTTTATTTCTCAGTTAAATATATGCATCTTCTACCAAAACAGTTATGTTTACAACCATTAATGTGAATTACCAAGAGAAATTTCTTTTTAAGCCAAATAAACAAGATGGAAGTATAAAACAAATTCCTTATAATTTTCACTATTTGAAGTTGGAGAGATGTAAATAATAAACTTTGGAATTCAAATAATATAAAATAGTTAAATTTTTGACACAAAAGATTAATTTTCTCACAAGTGGACTAGTTTTCAGAAAACAAGTTGAATATCCGACTAAAAAATATGTCTCTGAATAAATAGTCTCATTTTCCAACAAAATATTCGAACCTTCAAAAAAATAGATAAAGTTCCATTTTTTTGAAAGCTGATCTATTTCTTTTCTTTGAAATAAAATTTGAGAACCAAAAATAGATTGATAGAATTTTTCGTTCAGAGAATTACTTTTCTATGAAAACAATCATTTTTCCAATTAGTTTCATTCAATAAAAATACAAGAATCTTTATCAAAATAGTTCAAACCTCAACCGAAAAGATAAATTGCCAACCAACAAGATAGATTTCTACCCTAATAGATGAATTTTCAAGAAACAAAGTTGATTTTGAACAAAGGAGATCACCTAT
Source organism: Neuroterus valhalla (assembly GCA_011762715.2). Taxonomy (NCBI): domain Eukaryota; kingdom Metazoa; phylum Arthropoda; class Insecta; order Hymenoptera; family Cynipidae; genus Neuroterus; species Neuroterus valhalla. The sequence goes on along the minus strand of WSXT02168819.1, from coordinate 15,993 downwards.
CAACTATGTAGTTGAATTTCGAGTCAAAACAGATGAATCTCAAACAAAAGAGTTAAGTTTTTAAGCAAAGGAAGAATTTTCCACCGAAAAGTTTAATATCCTACAAACGAGATGAATATCAACAAAATACATTTATTTCCGACGAAATAATTAGTCGAATTTCCAATCGCAGAGAAGAATCTTGAAAAAAAAAGAATTTCTAGAAAAGTAGTTGAGTTTTCAAGCAAGTAGTTTAGTTACCAACCAAGGCAGATGAATTTATCACCAAATACATCTTAGGAAAATTTGTAGCTAAAAAATGGTATCTCAAAAAAAGGTGAGGGTTAAGAATTGTTCAATTTTCAATTTAATAGAATGATTTGGAACCAAACTGTGAAGTTTCCAAATAATATGATAAATATTGAACCAAAATAAAATATTAATTCTTTACGAAGTAATTCAACTCAAAACCAATTATTTTATTTTTATCAGTCAAAAATATGGATTCTCAACTAAACATATAATATTTTTTATGGAAGCCGAACACAATTCTAAGATTAAATGAAAAAGATTCGAATTCGAACAAGAATGACGAGTTTTCGAGAAAACAGTTACCAATAAAATGAATTTTCCATTCTTTTCATCATTTTCCTAATTATTGAAGAGTTTCAGTTCTCGTAAGATATTCAGCTCCTGCAGCACTTGCTTGGATGTTAAACTGCATGGTTTCAGCAAATTTTAATCCTCGTTCAACTTATTTTTGATAAATATATTTTGAATAAGCTCTTTGAAAAAGTTCAAAAAGAAGATGCACTGCTGGGGTTCGACCTTATGAAAACGATGATTCTTATTTTACATCCGGATTTGCAGCGTTTTTACCAGTTCAGCTATCATGGCATGCCAGTAAAAATTTTGGAACTCATGCTTGGTCAACCGAATAGAAGGCTAACATATCGTTGATTCTTTTAAGATCTAAGAGTAACGCGCGCCAAGGCGCGCGTTTCTGTTCTTTTATTGTTATCTTCTTTAGATCAAATTGTTTTAATCCAACGTATATTATTTCAATCGATATTAGTTTATTTTGAAAGATTTACGGATAATAAAATTTTTTTTCTTAACGTACATATAGTCAATTTTGTAATATTTTGAGAATGCAGAAAAAATATTATTCTTCATCAGAATAGTCGCATTTCTTCTCTTGTTTTCTTCGTCTTTTCTTCGCTGAACTCTCTCCTTTTCTCCTCCTATTCTTCTCTCCTCCTCCTTACTTTTTTTCTCTCTTAGGTTTCTTCTTTCTCGTTTCCTTCTTCTCTTGTTCTCTTCCTACCTTTTTCTCTTTTTTCGTGACCCCTCTCCTTCTCTCCTACACTAACCCTCTTTTTTCATTCTCCCCTTCTTTGCTAACTTCTCTCCTTCCTTTGTTTTCTTATTCCCTCCTTCTCTTATTCACCTCACTCTCTTCCTATTCAGACTTTCATTTTCTCTTATATCTCTTCTACCCTTTTCTTCGCCTTAAATTTTTATTTTCTTCTCATCTTCTCATCTTCTCCTCTTTTTCTCCTTTTTGCTCTTTTCTGCTCCTTTTCTCTCCGTCACTCAACTCTTTTCATTCTTGTGCTTTCCTTTGTTCCTCCTCTTTTTCTCATTACTCTGTTCTTCTCTTCTTCTCTTCTCCTCTTTTCTTCTTTCGACTCTCTTCTTTATTTCTCTTTTCTTTCTCTTATTCTCTTCTTTTTTTCTTTCATACTCCAATGCTTCTTTCCTCTCCTCCATTCCTTTTTTCTCCTTCCCTTTTCCCTTTATCTGTTAACGCTCTTTTACAGTTCTTACCTCTTTCACTTTTCCCATTCTTCTGTTCTCTTCGCCTTCTCTTCTTCGCTCTACGCTGTTACTCTTCTTCTCTTTTCTTCCCTTCTCCTCTACTCTTCTGCTCTTCTTCCTCTCTTCTCCCAACTCTCTTCTTTTCTTCTATCTCCCCAACTCGTCCTGCAATTCTTCTTTTCTTTGTTTCTTCTTTTCTTTTTCCCTTTATTCTCATCATCTCTTATTCTCTTCTTGGCTTTACCCTCCCTTTCCTCCGACTCCCTTCTCCTATTCTTCTCCTCTGCTTCTTGCAGTCTTTCTCTCCCAACTTTATCCTTCTCTTACTTCCTCCTTATATTCTCTCTCCAACTCACCTACCCTTGTAACTTCCGTCCACTTTCTTCTTCTCTTGAATCCTTCTTTCTCTTCCTATTGTTTTCTTCCTTTACTTCTCTCTCACACATTTCTTCCTACCCTATTCCCCTCATTCCAAACTCTTCTTTTTCCCATCACTCTTTTCTTCTTTTGTTATCCTCTCCATCTCTCATAGTCTCCTTGCTTCCTCTTCTTCTCTCCATCTCTAAACTTTCTCTTTCTCCTTCCAATCGTCTATCCTTCCGTCCTTCTTTTCTTCTCCCAACTCTCTTTATGTCTTTACTCTCTCCTTCTCTCCTTCTCTTCTTTGTCGTTTTTCTTTTATTCGTCTTTCCTTCCCTTCTTATAATTTTGTCTTCTCCCCTCTTCTTCACTTATTTTGTACTCCTTTCCTTTTTTTCCCCCTCAACTCTCTCTGCTTTTCTTCTTTTATTCACTACTTGTCTCCTTCTCTTTATTTATTTTTTCTCCTGTTATCCTCTTCTACTTTCCTCTTCTCATATTTTCTCTTTTTTCCTAATTCTTTTCTATGCTCGTCCTCTTTTTGCTTTTAAGCCTTTCTTCTCTTCATATCCTGTCTTCTTTCCTCCCTCTCTTTTTTGCATCCTCCTTTTTTCTAGTTACTCTTCTTTCGTTCACTTTTTTCTTCTTCTTTTTTTCTTTTAACTCTCTAATTTGCTAAACTCTCTGCTTCTATTCTTCTTTTACTCTCCTTTTTTTCTTTTCTCCCAGCTCTCTTCCCCTCTCGATTATTTTCTTCTCTCCTCCCTCTGTCACTTATTCTCTCCTTCTCGTCTTCTTTTCCTTACTTTGAGCCTTCTTTCCTTTATTACATTCTCATATTCACGCCTTCTCTTTTCTCTTTTTTCTCCTTTTATTCTCCTCTTCTTACAATTCTCATTTCTCTTTAACTTTTTCCACTTATTTTCATTTTATCTTCTCCTACTTTTCTCTTTCTTCTGATCTTTTCTATTTCTACTCTCTCCTCCTCCTCTTTTTCTCTCCTTTTTTTCTACTCTTCTTGTCCCAACTTTTCTCCTCTCTTCTTCTATCTCTTTCTGATTGTTACCTTCTCATCTTCCGTAAATTTCTTCCAGTTTCAACTCCCTCCTTGTCATTATTCTATTCTCTTTCTTTTCTTTTCTTCTCTTTCTACAGTTGATCTACTTTTTTCCTTTTTATCTTCTCTCCTTTACTCCCCCTCTTTTCCTCTTTCCTTCATCTCTCTTCCCTCATCTCTCATGAGTGATGAATTTACGAACAGGAAATCAATTCTCAAGGAAGCAGTTGATGAATCTTTCATCAACAGAGATCGATTTTTAACAAGAAATGTAACAAAAGATACATGAACCAAAAACAGTTTTGGTTTTGAATAATAAACTGTTGAATATAACTAAAAAACACGAATTTTCGAATGAATAGAAAAATCTTTCTAATACAAAAAAATTGGAATTTTCGATTTATTGAGAAAACTCGAAAAGTTGTAAATATCAACCTGGAGGGCTCCCAAAAAAAAGAAACATCTTCTTCTGAAAACTTTTTTTCATACCTTGCGTTGTTTGGCTGAAAATTCTCATTTCCGTTTATATTTTTTAATTTTGAAAATGCCAAAACTTTGACAATTTTGTTTTTATCAAAAAAAATCATAGGGATAAATTGTTTCACTTTTTACCTGCTACAAGAAACCGTACTTAGAATTTTTTTTCTTGAAAAAAAAAAACAAAAAAATTTTCTTCCAAAATAGCTGATTAACGAACTTGACCTGTCTTTTTGTTCCCTCAAAATGTTTGCCAAAGGGCAATCCAATATGACAACAGACAGACAGACACCAACGTGAAAACTACTTTTTCGGAATCTGGAGGTCTCAAAACGTGGAGATTTCATAAATTCTGCGAAAGTTGATTTTCAAATAAATAAAACTAACACCTTCTTTTTATGATGAGATTGTAAAAAGATCAACAACACATGAATAATAATAATAAAAATATATTTCGACGCATTTGAATTTGCAGGTTGCTATATAATTTATTAGCGTAGAAATGAGAGCACAAACGAAAATTTAGAAAATTGTTTTCTAAATAATTTAAGAAATAAAAAAAAAACTCAAATATGAGAAAGAATAAAATTTTTATCAAGTGATATAACATATCTCTAAAAATTAAAACACATACAATTAACAATTATGAAATGTTTAACCACAAATGCATTTTTATATTCATTTGGTTTTATGCCGTGATTTCGAACCCATGCATACTAACGGTTATTGCCTTAGGCAACTGATGAATCTAATTTAGAAATTTCAACTTCATACAGAGAATGTCCGGTAAGGTTATATGTATTCTATCCACACTCACTATGAAGAAAAACAATTTTTGATAAGAAGGAATAACTTTAAAAAATATCACTGCGAGACCGATATAAAACAACGCCTCGTCTTCAAATAAGAGGTACTTTAACCAATTTGGCTATCACGGCATGCTAGTAAAAATTTCATAACTTATACTTGTTCAACCAGATTAGAGGCTAACATATCTTCAATGTTTTTTAATGCATTTTTTTGGCTAGTTTATTTTTATGTTGGTTCTATTTGATGCAGTGATTCTGAATACATGCACTTCTGCAGTTCTGGCATTAGGCAACCGATGATACTAATTTAAAATCTCCAACTTCGTACAGTGCAGGTCTGAAAATTTTAACGATAACACAAAATTAGATGCCAAAATATAATTGCGAACCAAGTTTGAACCAAGACCTTCTCTTTGAAAAAGAGGTCTCTAAACCAATTTAGCTATATTACTGTATTACTGTGACTGTATTATATGATGATTCTTATCTTTAATTTCCAACTTCGTAGAACAGGGAAACTGATGAGCAGATAAATATTCTATCAATACTCATGTTAAAGAGAATTTCTCATCAAAAACGAAAGATGAGTTCCATAGATATCATAACGAGCTGGATTCGAATCAATTTTTCTTCTTTACATAAGAGGTGCTCTTTAACCAGTTCAGCTATCATAGCATGCTAGCAAAAATTTTGGAACTCGTACTTGGTCAACCGGATAGAAGACTAGCATATCTTCGATTCTTTTGAGGGTGTTTTTTGGCTGGTTCATTTTTACATTTGTTTGGTTTGATGTCGTGATTTTAGAAACGGGCATTACTGCAGTTTTAGCCTTAGGCAAACGATGATTCTTATGTAGAAGTTCCAACTCCGTACAGTGAACGTCTGAATAGTAGATATACATACACTATTGACACTCATGCTGAAGTGAAAATTTTCCCGATAACACAAAATTGAATGCAAAAATATAATTGCGAGCCACGTTTGAACCAACACGTTCTCTTTACATGAGAACTGCTTGAGCCAATTCAGCAATTAGAGCACGCTAGTGAAAATTTCGGAACTTGAACTTGTTTAACCGGATAGAAGGCTTACATATCTTCGATGTTCTCTGACGATGTTTTATGACTAGTTCATTCTCATATTTGTTTCATTTGATGCTGTGGTCTTAAATACATGCACTTCTACAGCTTTGAACTCAAGTGAACGATGATTCTTATCTTTAATTTCCAACTTTGTACAGTGGAGGTCTGATGAGCAGGTATATATTTTATCGCTTCTGATGTTGAACAAAGTGTGTTATCAAAAACGAAAAATGAGTTCCATAAATATCACTACGTGTCGGATTCGAATCAACACTTCTTCTTTACATAAGAAGTGCTTTAACGTTCAGCTATGATGGTATGCTAGTAAAAATTTTGGAACTCGTACTCGATGGTTCTCATCCCACTCTGTGGTGCCAGAAACACCCAGAGATCTCGCACCTTTCACAGCAAATGTTAAGAAATGGTGCCGCAAACCTTTCGCGAACAAAAGATGTATACGGAACGCTTCTTTAACCACTGCAAGAACAAGCTGCAGACGAAAATCAGGAAGCGCATTAGGACCAACCGCTAAAACAAGGCTTCTCTTAAGAGACCATGGCGATTTCAGGACAAGAAGAAACATTAAAATTCAGGTTCCTCCCAAACCCCATGATCTGGCTCAAGTGGATGCAACCCTTCGTGAGAATCTCTCGAAGGAGTCCGACCTCTGAACCATCACTTAGGTGGAATCGGAGGTCTAAGCCAACGACAGATGAAAAGACCAAAGAACGCTCGCATCAACTATACAAGAAGATTGGCTGGGCTAGACAAAACGCGTCTCGTATTCAGTATGTGATTGACTATATGAAATCCGATAAGCTCTTTACGAAAGAGGTCCGAAAGTTCTCTCATGAAATGAGGATCCATCATCACACATTGAAAATGTCAAAGCTGATGACCATTAATGGAGGAATGAAAGGCAAAAATATCTTGTATTCTTTTAAGGTGTTCTATGGCTCGTTTATTTTTAAATTTGTTCGATTCATTCAACATGAGTTCCGACAAAATAGATATTTACTCAAAAGACTTCCTCCGTATGAAGTTAGAAATTGGAAATTAGAATCAGCGTTCGCCTGAGGCCAAAACCACAGAAATGCATATATTCAGAATAACGGCATCGAATTGAACGAGGATTTGAAAAAGAGTTTTTTTTAGAGAGAGGGTAAAAAATTCCTTCTCCCTTCAAGGCTAAGAATGATCGAGGGACGCCAAAGAAGGTTAATCAGAAAAAACAGCATTGGGCTCTCTGACGACTGGAAGCTACGTTTCACCTGTAAATATTCCCTCTCCTAAAATGATCATGAAACCTGAAAGTTATCACGAAAACTTGAGAATGATCATGAATTCGAAAAGTTTAGAATTATTATAAGAACAGAATATACGTTACAACAAATAATACTCACTGCCATGTAAATCCGCCAGTAATTCCTTCCCGAAGGCGATCCTTGAGACTACGTTGTCTGGAAGGTGTGCCTGAAGACCCCGAGTGATCCTGAGATCCTGGGGGAGTTTCCCTGCCTCCACCACCTCCGGCGAACAACGCCATTTTCTCCTTTTCCAAAAAAATTTCCCACTTCCCCTAATTATCCCGAAACCTACCAAAAAAATTTCACGCCGCGTAGGCTCTCATTCTTTGTCTCTTCGCACTCTTCAGAGCCACTTTCCTTACAGTCTTTCACGAAATTGTTTCTAGTGAACGCCCCTCTTTTCCTTATGATCAAGACTATTCTTCTTCTTGCTGTTATTATTAATTTTCTCCTAGACACAAGATGCTGGCACTGGCCCTCAAATAATTTTCTCTCGTTCCTCTTTTGACATCGTGCCAGCCAATATTACGAATCGCTTGTGGCAACGTTCACGCGAGAATGAACCTCAGTTAAGCTTGTATTTGTGTTGTTTCTGGCTTGAGAGTTTAAACGCAGTTACTGCTTTCTGGAGCACAAATTGCCGCCTGCAAACGAGGAAAACAAGTTAGCAGTCGCAGCTTCACCTCAACGGAAAGAGGTGTGCACGGAAACTTTTTAGATCACACCTCTCTGCTTCGTTGAGACCCGGCAAAATCCACTCATGGGAGGCATTTGAGAGTCAAACCCCCTGAGCGAATTCCAAAATTGACAACCCGAGGTGGTTTAGCGCTCTACGTCACGATCATTGCAATTTTAGTGTTAAAAGCTCAACACATTTCGATTTTTCGTTCAGGATTCAGCTTCTTGTTATATGATAGATTTCTTGATAGATTTCTATTTTTATGTACCTCGATTTTTGCTTGACGTTTCTACAATATTTTTGACCTACTAAGAATATTATAGAACTTATAATGAGTTGCTATATCTGCTCATAACGGCAAATTAGAAAATAACACAGTTGAGAATACCTTCTTTGTAACTGTGTAGTCGACTTAGTAGCTTTCTTAAGTGCCCCTCATTGCAGACTTACACACTTTGAATTTGACAGAACTGGTAAAAATTCTGTTTCAATATTGGCCTTTAGTAGATGACCTAGGCGGGTTCCAACTACAGATCCCTGTTATCCACATGCTACCGAAATCAAAAACGTTCCACAGCTCTAGTAGTTCGTGTGCGTGCTAAGCTTCTGGAATGTTCTTGAGAAATTTGATTAAACTATATTGCTCAGTAGAATAAACCATATTGCGCAGCACGAATTGTAAGAACAAATCAAGAAATTACCTTGGAATGCTTGATTGAGATAATAAACAGCCTTTAAGTTGCTTTTACCAAATTCAAATAGGAATCTGTAGTTGCAAATAGCGATAGTTATTGTCATAATTGATTATAATCATGAAAAATTGATAGTTTCTAGAAAATTTGAGGATGGCATGGTGTTTCCAGAATCTTCAAACTAGTCAAATATTCGTGGATCATCTATGAACGCAGAAAAAAATATGGGTGGAACCAAAGGTAACAACTTCGAAGCAATTTTTTGATCAATTTTTTCGAAATTTGGGGCGAAAACGCCAATTTTCAACGCAACAATTGAATTCTCGGCCAAAGGTGACAACAAAACAAATATTTGGACTCTCGAAGGAAAGAAAAAAATTGAACAAAATACTTAAGTTTTCACAACACACTAGGTGAAATTCTGAACCTACAGAGATGAATTTGATAAACATTAATTTGATGATCAAGTTTCAATAGAAAACAGTTCAAAATTCAACCAAAAACGGAATTCTGAACCACTTTTTGAATGAATAAAAATAAATTTCCAATAAAACAGTAAGGGTTTCAACCAAAAAGGAACTAAACCAGCAGCACCATTTCACTTTCAAAAAAGGGTAGAATTTCATCAAAAAATCTTGATTTTCAACCTAAGCAGATGAATATTCCATAAAGAAGATACGTTTCTTACCAAAAAAGAACTTCCCAACAGAATACATGAATTTCTTAGAAAATAATTGTATTTTCAACTTAGGAACATGAATTTTGACTAAACAGAAACGAATTTCAGTTAGTATATTTCAACTAGTTTATTTCAACATAAAGATAAAATGATTCCTGATAAAATAATTAAATCCTCAACCAAACCAAATGACTTTTTAACAATATTTCAACCAATTTCCTACTAAGAAGTTCAATGTTTTACCCAAAAAAAAAACGAAAAAACCAATTATCTACAAGACTGTTGATTTTTCGAACTAAATATATGATTTTCCAACAATGAGTCAATTTTCTACAGAAATGTTGAATTACCAAAACAAAAAGAGGAATTTTTAACAAACTACGTGAATTAACTAAACAAAAATATAAAATTTCAAGAGAGAAATTCCAGGAGCTAAATTTTCTACGAAACTAATTGGATTTTAAACCAAGTCAAAAAGACAAATTCTTTAAGTGGAATTTTGATTTCAGAAAGAGGATCTTTTAACGTAAAAGTTATCTTCTACCCAATAGTTTAATTTTCGGAAAATGATCGACTTTTTAATCAGTGAAGTGTATATTTTACGTAAATAGTTGAAATTTTAACAAAAAATATCATTTCTGACAAATGGGGTAATGATATACCAAATAGTTTGATATTCTATTGACATTTTGATATTTCTAGCGAAAAATAATATCAGGGTGGCGATTTGACGAACGATTTTAAATTTCCCGGGTTTTCCCGGGGAAGCTTTTCAATTTTCCCGATCAACCAAAAGTAACATATTCATATTTGTCGCAAAACGCAAACGTTTATTTCAATTCGCGACGTCGATTCTAACATCCTTTAATAAAACTGTTAAAAAAATGCAAAATAAATTATTTTGAAAAAAATACCTGAATTTTCCATGGAAAAATATCATTTTTTTGCAGAAATTGAAACATTCAAACTTCCAATTGGAAAAATCAATTTGCGACAACGAAAAAAATGAATTTCTAACAACATGGTTCATTTTTCAACCAAAGTAATGAATTTCCAAATAACATTATGAATCATCAACTGGAACAGTTTGAATTGCAAACCAAGAAGATGAATTTTCAACTAAACGATAAATATTTAACTAGAGCAATTCAATTTTCAACCATTAAGGTCAATATTCAAACAAGGAGATTTATTTTCAAATAGAAAGATTAAATTTCTACCAAAAAATACAATGTTTTAACAAAATAATTGAATTTTGAACTGACAAAATACTTGCTTCCAACCGAAAATGGTGCAGTAACATTTTTAGTTTTAAAACCCGATTTCATACCGAACATAAAATTTTTTAACTGAAACAAAGAATCAAAAACTGAAAGAGTTTAATTTTTAAACAGATGAAATAGTATTTAGTAAAAAAAATGAGTTATTTCCAACCAATATTTGAATACTCACATTTTAAGTTCAACCAAACAAATAAATTTTGAACTACAACTAAGGAATTTTCTATTCGAATGAGTTTAATTTTCAGTTTGGAAAAATACTCATAATAAAAAACATCAACTCGTAACAAAAAGACAACTTTCAAAGAAATTGATTTTTAAGCAAAATCAGGAATCTTCAAATTAAAACGCAAATATTTGTCTGTCGTACTTGATTTTTAAACCAGAAAGACTTTTTTACGTGGAATGATCAACTCTCCACTAGAATAGTTGGAATTTTGACCAAAAATTAATTTTCAATCGAAGAATACAATTTTTGAACAAAATGGTCGAATTTATAACTAAGATATTATCATTTTCAACCAAAAATAGAATACTAACCTTTTTGGATCAAAAATTAGTTTTTAACCAAACATAAGTGTTCATCTGGATTAATTTTCGACTGATATAAAAAATATTCAACTATTCAACTCGAATTGTTAACCAAGAAGTATTTTCAAAAAAGAAAAGTAACCTTCGAAGAAAAAGATAATATTATACCAAAAAATCCATTTTTTCAACAAAATATGTGAATTTTCAGCGAAATAATTGAAATTTCAATTCAAACAAGAAAAGTAACTTTTGAAGAAAAAGATAATTTAATACCAAAAATTAATTTTTCAACAAAATATGTGGATTTTCAGCGAACTAATTGAGTTTTTCAATCCATAAAGACAAATTATCATCTAAATAATAGAATTTTGAACTAAAAAAGATCATTTTCCACTAGGAATGAAACATTCAAATTTCCAGTTAGAGAAATTAATTTTCAACCAAACTGATGAATTCTCAAGTAAAAAGTTGAATCTTCTACTGGAATAAATGTATTTTATGCGAAAAAAAGTATTTTTGGCCATGAAGTTTTATTTTCTACAAAAGAGGCCAATCTTTAACAAAAGAAATAAATTCTCAAAGAAATAGTTTAATTTTTTATTTAAAAATCAATGTTCAACTAAATACTTGAATCTTAACTAAAAACAGACAAATTGATTTTTAACAAAGCAGGTAAATTTTCAATCAGAGGTGGATTTCGAATCAAAATAATGCAACTCCAACAAAAAAGTGTAATTTCAAACAGAAGATTTCAATTTTCAACCAAGAAGTGGATTTTTGAAATGAAAAAGGATGAATTCGCAATGAACAATGTGAACAAGTTTTCCATTATAATTTAGGAATATTTCTTATTCGAAATACTACTTCTACTCTAAAAACTGCTTGAAGTACTTTCTTTATTTATAATTATGAAGAGGGGACTTTCAACTTTTGGCGGATTTTTAATTGGAAGAGCAGTTTACGCTATCATCAATTTGATTATCAAACTTGATTAGGCTAAAAAAAATCTCACAGAGCAGCATGAAGTATATATATATTTAAAAAATTTTAGAATCAGACTAAAGGAACGTTACATTCCTCAAATCAAATGATAAGATCTCTTTTCGATTTATGAAGAGAAAGCGTTCATTTCTCGTATTTTGACAGTAAAATTTTGAATTGTCAAGGTTAAGCCGAGTAATTTCCCGGTTTTTAAATTGAATTCCCGGCCATTCCTGATCAAGTCGCCACCCTGAATTTGTTGCAGTTGAACTACTACGTTGAAAATTTGTCTTTTTGGATTGAAATAAATTATTTAAGATTTAGGGTTGAAACCTCCTTTAAAAGAAAAAGTATATACGACTTTAAGATTTACTATTTATGTTGATATTCAACTATTCCAATTGTGACATAAAATTTAAACATTTTTTTAGAAATCCGTTCTCTTTCTGTTGGAAATCAATTTTCTATGCGGATTAATTTTCCCATCTTTATTTTTGTAATGAAGAAGAAAATATAAAACGAGATAAGAACGAGCCGCACAAATTATCCTAAAGTTTGGCGGCCACTTTTGTTCCTCCTTGCAAATTTGGCTTCACTGACTTCCTTCATAGCCTGTGAAGGAAAGTTTTGAATTTCTCAATTTGTTAATGTCAAGTTTGCCATTTGCAGCTTCCATAGTTTAGAATAACGTCCAAAAGTTTCTGCTTTCTTGGAACAAAAGCTAATTCTCGGAAAGTAATGTTTAAAAAAGTTGATTTTTTTTCAACAGAAAATTATTAAGCTCTGAGGAAAGTTTCAACTACGTATATCTAAAGAAAAACTTCCTGGGTGGTAAAAAGGATGATTTTAAGAGCGATACAGACCAATGAAAGTTAATTTCAATTTTTCTTCCACCCTGGAATTCGATTTTTTCTAAACATTCCTTGTTTGTCCTATGAAGTTATAAATCTCCCAGGAGTATAGGAACACTTTCGAAAAAAAATTAATAATTTCAAGAGTACTTTTTTCTATTGTACGAACCCAGCCGTCTTCTATTGACATGGAGGTAAACAGTTTAGAGTTACTCATTAGGGAAATTAATGCAAATTTGAGAATTCTTTCAAAATTGTATTTAATTCTCTTCATAAGAGTTCTATAATTTTTATAAAATTATAGAACCGTGATTATCACTGATTTTTTCTCATATCTGCCATTACGGATTCAAATCGGTAACCTCTCAAGTACATAATATGTTTCTGTGTATATAAATAATATATATTTTCTAGTAAATATGATGGTATTGGATCCAAGCATGGTGAGTACAAAGGATTTGAGAGAGCCATGCATGTTCTATGCAGAAGCTGCTTATTGGACGGGCGAGATTGCAGGGGATCGTTTGATCCGAACAGACTTTCCAGTAGTATGAAGCTACTTTGGTCAGCCGCACACCGCAACGTTCCACCTGGATGGATAAAGAACTTCCGCGATATAAAGTCTTTCATCAAACAAACGCTTAACTGGAACTTCAATTTTTCATTATTTCCATACCTTCCGGAAATTAATCTCAACTTTGAGCATTTTCAATCAAAATTGTTTCTGGAAATGCAGTATCAAATAATCAGAAGGAAAAGGAATCACGGGATGCAATGCCCGTGAGGAAGCAAGGTATTTTATGTGTACCGGAAACAAGGAAAAAAGGATTCAAGATTAGAGAGATAGAGAATGAGCTCAAACTTTGATCAGGAGTAGATAATGAATTGCATAGAAGCTGAGGAAGCTTCTTCTACAACAGGAGAAGTTAAAGTACAAGAGTGTGAAAAGAGTAACTGAAACAAAAGGGAACAAAAAGAATAAAAAATCTAAAGTTTTTGGATCGAAGTTATGCAAGAGTGGAATTTTACCTTAATTGAGTAGGACGATATATAACTTAAGCAAGATGTAAATCCCACTCCAAGACATTTAGACAGTATATTCATCCTAAACTCATAGGCATGAAGCGTTAATAATTTCTAAATCATCAAAGCTGAAAAGGAACCCACAGATCACAAGATTATAGGGAGCAAACTGCAAAACACTCTACTCAACACTTATGAATCGCTATGAAAGACTGATGCTTCACGTTTAGGTTTGCGTAGTACGAGTATTCCAGCTGGTAAAAAGGAAATAATGGAGAAATTTACTCAAAAAGCATCAGATTAATCTTAGAAAAAATTAAATTATTACTCCCTTTTTGATAATGATGAATGTACAATTTAATACCTTGAAAATTCAGGTGTTTCATAAAAATTGGTCTTTTCGTGTTGTAAACTCTATCATTTTCACATTAAATCCAACAATCTACTTTGAAATTAACATTTTTGGGGAATTCATATTTTTGAGTCGAAAATTGTATCATCCTCAAAGAAGATTTGAATATTTAGATAAAAATTCGTATCTTATGGTTGGAAATTCGTCTTCGCGGCTTGAAAATTCAACTGTTTCATCTCCAAAAAGGTCTATTTTTGTTGGAAATTTTTTATTTACGTATAAATTTAACCTTTTCTGTTGAAATTTAACATTTTTGTGGAAAATTCCTATTCCTGAGATGAAAATCCATTGTTTTCTGTTTAAAATTCGTCTATTCGGCTCAATATTTTATTCTGTTTTGATGAAAATTTATCTTTTTAGATTACAAATTCACCTGTTTCCGGAAGATATTCAACTATATAGTTGGAGTTTTTTGTTGAAAACTTTTCTTTCCGAAGATTCATGACTTAAGTTCAAAGTTCAACTATTCTGTTGAAAATCCAATCATTTTGTTGAAAATTGAACCGTTTTCTCAAAAATATCCAATAATTCTATAGACAATTCATCTCTTTCGCTAGAAGGTTCAACTAGTTGGTTGAAAATGCGACTGTCCATAATATTTAATTATCTTGTTAAAAATTTATATTCTGGGTATAGCAATTCGAAAATTGAGTTAAAATTTTATTTATACTATTCAAAATTCTACGATTACCAGTCCCTCGCGAATCTCAAAAAAGAATATAAGAAACATAAATATAACTCAACCTTCTTACAATAGAAGAATAGGGGGAAAATGAGAGATTTAACAAAATGGAGAACTCACTTCTTTCTTCATTCTTCCTCCATTTTTATAAAACATGTTTTTTGTCAAGTATGAAAAAGACCGAGAAATAGAAAGGAGTGGAGTGAGTGATTGCTTGGGTTCAATCTTCTCTCTTTCTTCCCCTTTTCCATTGGTATATTTGTTACGTCAATACCGGAAATCAGTCATTGTCGACAATGCCCAGTCAATCTTGACAACGCCCACTGGCATGGGTCATTGTCACGATTTATGGTGCAAAAAATTAGTTTTTTGATCTGAATAATACTGGGCTAATAATATTTTCCAGAGAGTCGTCGAGCTTAGGTTTTACTTAGCATTTTAATTTATTTATAAACTAACAAATATGATAGAAAAAGGACGATTTTTCTGTTTGGCGTTCCGGTTCTCGTGAATATTAGAAAAATTACTGCAATCGCTGACATGTCACAAATAGCATTAGTTAGATAAATTTCGTTATGATATAAGAAATCAATCGGAATTTTATGGACAAAGTGTTTGTTAAAATTGTGTTTTCTTCTATTTTCAATAATATAAAGTTCTTTTAGGAATGTCAGCAACATTCAAGTAAGTTGATCAAGTTTAGGATTTTCTTGAACAAATTTAATTGACAAATGCATTGTTCAGGCATTTGTCAAAGGTGAGTGTCTTCTATTCGGTGTTATTACTTTTGAAATTTGATTTCAATAATCATTTTTATTTCTACATTTATTTTTTCGAGACAACTCAAAATTTATCAAATAATCTTTAATATTCCTAAGATTTCTATGAGGGTTCCAATTTAGTGACCGGACACTAAAAAAGAAACGGATTTTTTTGTTAAAAATTGACAGAATAATGCTTCCGTTCTCAAAATACACAAATTTATCATCATCAATATTCCTAAAAATTATCATGAAGGTTTCAATTAAGTGAAGTGAAATTGTAGAAAAAAAAAACACCTCACTGAAAAATGACCGAAGAATGCATTCGTTCTTCAAATTTGTTCTCAAAATACTGAAATTTATCTAATAGTTATTATCAATATTGCTGAAAATTATCATGGAGGTTTCAATTGAGTGAAGTGAAATTGAAGAAAAAAAAACACCTTATTGACCAATGACCGAAAAATGCATTCGTTCTTCAAATTTGTTCTCAAAATACTCAAATTTATCTGATAATCAATAACAATATT
>WSXT02168808.1:6145-23334 GCA_011762715.2 Neuroterus valhalla | reverse complement strand
AGCAAACTGTCACAGGTGGCAACCCTATTCTCTGTTCGGGCATAATATGTCCCCCCTACCCCATCGTTCTGCAAGATAGAGTGTAAAACTCATGACTCAGATTTATGTACGGAATTAGAGAATACGAAACACAGGTTAGAAGTAGGGTGACCAGATGAGTCGAGGGAAAAATCAGGACACTTTCGAGAGAATCCTTGGAAGGCTACTAAAAGTAGGACGAAGTAGCACTTATTCCTTTATTAAAATCTGAGCTTAAGAAGAAGCAGAAATTATCTACTGTTATACTTGTCAAGTGGATTGTAGATTCTGAACTGTGGATCTGAAAGATCTTTTTCAAAGCTAGCTGGATTTAAGTCGGAATATTGTCCAACTATGACTGACAAAAGACTTCCGGAACTCAGCTTCCTGGCGATTCACGAAGATCTTCTAAAATCATTATTTCTCGAAGATGTATTAAAAAAATCGCACACGCAATAGCACAGAAGAAGATCTTGAGATACATTGTTACGCTTCATATTGTTCATTGTAAGCACTATAATGAAATTAGTTCTTAAAACTTCTACTGAATTATTTATTGTTTTATTCATTTACCCTTTTTATTTATTCATTTAGCAAGAGGTCCCCTAAAAAAGGCTGCAGCCTTAGGCCTCAATCCGGCACTAGCTGGACTCATTCGGAATAGAACGGATTGATTCGGAATGGATTCATGAAATTCTTGAAGGACTTAACAGATTGTACTTAAAATAATTCGGGAGCAGATTTCGCATTCACGCGGAATGGAACGGATTCAATGTCTTGGAATCGGGCGGACTTTCGCGAAATCGTATATTAATTTCGAATTAGTCCGGAAGTTCAACCAGGATGTACTCGGATATATACATGTGATGAATATAATTCTCTTTCCTCTCGTTTTTTCCGATAAAAACGCAAAAATTTGGTTTTTGAAGCATATGTTCTCTCAATGTGAAGGAGTGGTTCATTAAGAATGAATTTCAGGAGTTGCGTAGTAAATAAAGCCATGATCTATTTCTCAGGAAGAAAATCTTAAATCGTGCAGTTATATAGAACCCACTCTCAAGAATATTAAAAAAACAGCTCCATCCAAAGAAAAATATCTTTGCCCCATCTTTCAAAAAATATGGGACGGGAAAAAGTCTGAAGCGAAAGTTGTCCTTCTTAACGAGTTCTGCAGAAAATTCCTGCGAAACACTCCAGTCGTGTTTTGAACTCAACATTTTTTGTTTTTCTTGGAGTGGAAATGTGATGAGTTTCATCGATGGTATAGTCTGTAGTTCATTAGATTTGCAAGATTCTGTGAAAAATTATTTCTGAAATTTTTCTGCAAACTTCCGACTCGAATAAAGTACATAAACTTAGGTTATTGTCTTCTCATGATTTCTCAAAAATTCCAGTTCGATATTCCATTTACATAAAAAGTTCTTTTATGGTTCAAAGAGAATTTTTGTACAACGAAAAAAAGGTCACTAATGTAGGAATTTGACTGTTTTTTTGCCTTCTTTTTGCCTCAACGGAAGATGTAAAATGTTCCTTTAGATTGACATAGTTTGTACTCAACATGCTTTTTGAATTATATTTTTTTTATTGCGCTATCTATGACTCTAAAAATGATAGTCTTTAAATCAGATATTACTTAGTAATAAACGAATATTGAAAGGAACGCATTTGAAACCCTGCAGAGCCATTAGAAGGATGCAAACGTACTCTATTACTGTAGTTATTTTAAGTTAAAACTGAAAATGTATTTTTATTCTAATATATATTCAATGCATTATTCTTATTTTTGTCTTAAAAGTAATTATTTTTATGCTTTTTGCTTCGTTTTTTTTTGTTCTATTTTAATAAATTTTTATATTTCACATAAGGTACTAAGTTTCTTGAAATATTTGCATTAATTTATAATGCAGCATACCACTAAATAGTTCTTCAAGCGATTCCTGCAATTCTGGGAGATGAAGATTCGGTAATGCCTCTAACTCATATTCAAAAATCCGCGCGTCTACCGCTGACTGATCAAGAGATATGGGAATTGCAAACATAACCTTGAACCTTCTTGCTAGACCCTAGACGCTGTGGCGATGTCTGGGGTCCGTGTTTTTATAAACATTCTTGAGTAAATCACTATTTTATTTATCGAATTGTGTTGTTGAATTATTGAAACATTGAAACAGAATCATGAGTGACGACGCACGTACAATTTGGTGCGGTAATTTGAGCGAAAAAGTTACAGAAGAGATTCTGTATGAGTTGTTTTTACAGGTGAGTTCCTGATTTTCATCATTAACTAATATTTCTCTTTCCAGCATGATTTCATTCGCAATTTAGATTTTATGCTATAAGCTTTACTCTCTTCGCCTTTATCGCAAAAATTCGACAAAATATGATACGTGATTGTGGAGTGTTTTGTGCATTTTGTGTTTACAAAACATAACCTTCAATTGCGACCTGATTCGTCCAAAGGTTACAAATACAGAAAATCAGGTTCGTCCATAATTTCTAGTTCCTATATTCTTAAACGTTATTTCCGTTACTTTCAGTAAATTTTTGGTTAACCTTTATTCTCACGTTCCTTAACTTTTGCATGGTAAACAAATAAAAAAGCTTTGTTTTTTCGTTTGATTCATACTGTAAAAAAAAGAATTAGGTTTTGTTTATGTACTCAAATTCAGATTTTTCAAGTTCAGAGCTATGAATTTAAAGTTATCCAATTTTGAGTGTTTTTTCTTTGAAATTAAAATGCAGTTTTCATTGCTTCATTTTGAATTTGCCAAATTTTTATAATCGTTAAATCTACGTATTTACAAGTATTCAATTTCAAATAATATAAATTGGAGAATTTCCCGTTTTGATATTTGCTTACGTTTTGTACTGAAATATATAATGTAGAGAATACACTATTGTGCTGGAAATCGAATATTGAATTATATTTCTTGTTATACTCTGTTATCTAATGTTTGATCAATTAGAAAGCATATTTACGTTCAAAACTGTTTGTAGCACCAAAGGTTAAAGAAATCGACATCTAGAAATATTTATCCGACAATTTTAAAATGTATTTTTGACTAGAAGCTGAAAGTTTGCTTTGTAATTCTATGAATAACTATTTAGTACATACTACATACTGGAGAAAAATAATATTTGCTGTACTTCCTATTTAAAAAACTTATTTTCTATCAGAGAAACTAATTTAGAAAATCGAAAAATGAATTGTTGGAATCGACTTTATATGTTCAAATATTATTTTTGACTTCAGGAAATTCTAATAATACAAAACTGAACATTCGGATTTCGAATGATTTTAATAGCAACTCATGCAGTTCCTAAAACTTGAAAATACGTTCGTTGTCATTTCCAGGGAGGGCCATTGCAAAGAGTGAATATTCCGAAGGACCGTGACGGGAAACAGCGATCGTTTGGTTTCATAACGTACAAGCATGTGAGTTCAGTACCATATGCATTAGATTTATTCAGTGGTACAGTCCTGTATAACCGGGCGATTAGTGTGAAATCGAGGAGTAACGGAGATGCACCACAGCTGCCTCCAGAGCAAAATCTCCCTCTCAACGATTTAATACAGTTGGGAAATCAAATGCTTATCGGTAACTGTATACCAAATCTAGCAATGGGAGGAATGGGTTTCGGTAATTCTTATCCTCAACCGCTTATGCATCCAAGTCAATTTCTCGGTGCTTCTTTTCCCAATAACTATAACGACGACAGAAGATCTCACAGATCCCATCCTTATAACCGAGAACACGATAATAGAGGTAGACATGATAATCGGTATAATAACGATCATGGCCGCGATAACAGAAGAGACCACGTCGCTTCTCACAGAGATAAATACAGAGAAGGCTCTCATCGGTCTAATCGACATGAGAGTAGGAGAAATTATCGAAATTGAATTATATTCCTTACAACAAATTATTTTTCATCGAGTGTTTTTTGCACGTTTTTCTCCGTATCAAATTAATTTTCGAATTCTTGTGTAGTGTGAGCATTGTGTATTTTGTGATGGTCGGTGAGAGTGAGAATATTCATTTTGATGAAGAGAAATGATTTTTATAATCAACCTTCAGATTCAAGATTAGAGAAAGTTTAATTTTTTCTATTTTTCCTCTAGATATAAATCAAGTGTACAAAAATAAACTTTCCCTAATCTGCACTTTTCGAAGGCTATTATAAAATAGTTTTAGGGTCCCTTAACAGTTCCCTCAATAGTGAATTTAAATGTAGATTTTGTGGAGCAAAACTTGAACTTTGTTCGAATTTCCAATTCTTGCAACGTTTCGCTTTCGAATGAACGTTTACGTTATCAAATAGTTCATGTAAATCACATGTGATCTTGGTACATTTATTGAAACGGCGATAATTCGAAGATGTGTAATTTATCATGAAATTAAACTTTCTGTGCAAACAGAAGTTGCCCATGTAATAAAGTTATTTTTCACTAATGTATTTGTGGACGATTAATGCAAACAAAAGCACCGTATAGTCAGGATTGCAAGTGGTGAATTTTTCGCAAAGATCGTATGTTCGACGTGTTCTATGCTGTGAAAACTAATACTCTATTGAATTCCACAAACACTGAAAGATATTCTATCATTTGCGAATTCTGGTCCATCGACTCATTCGCTTTTTAGTTTCAAATGACAATCCCACTTACAACAATCCCAGTGTTAGAGAGATTCTTTGTAGAGATTTTACCATTTTTGTGGGAATTAAATGAGCTGGTCCTCTTACAAAAGATGAAGATTCTGGTGACTCCGTATTACAAGGTAGAAACGTTATATTCATTTTACTATTTTGTGGTTGGTTTTGTATTTTTCCATATCTTTCCGACAATCAAATTTCCTAAATCTTGCGTAACTCGCACGAAATTGCGGTACGAGACATTTATAGGAATGCTATCATCGGTTTTCGACATTTATTTGGCGTTAGAAAAATATTTGTCGAGCGATTCGAGGGTAGAAATCGCCTTCCGGGTAAAGCTTGTGTAAATTTTAATTCTGAAGTCATTCCTTTGTCCGACAATCCTCCATGTGTTCCTCGAATTGCCTTTCCGGAAAAATAGTGCCAACGATTCGATAAAATCCAAATGAATAGTTCAAGTTTGAGACATTCCTTCAAAAATTCGTCTTCTGGAATTTTTTTTTCAAGTTCGATTTTCAATCCGGCAGGGGAATAAGAGTTGCAAGGTTATATTATATTTTCTGGACTTGTTCGACTTGCAGACTAAATCAAGTAATTCGAATTTGGTGAAATTTTTTTGGACTGTCATAAAGTTAACGTTATAAATTTGTCTTTTGAACATAAGGTTAAAATCATGTTTTCAAAACTTTTGAATGTAATCGATGAAATCGAATTTTATTTCTAAAAATATATCTTGAACATTTGATCAAAAATTCGCATAAGAAAATAATGTGGCGATCTGGAACTTTATCCTAATCTTGATAAAACAGCCAAAGTTTTTGATTTCCTATTCTAAAAAACTTTTTCTTATAAGTAATTATTTTTATGGAAGTTCAAAAATAAATCTTGGACTTTGTGTATAAAATATATATAATGAGTTGATTAGAAAGCATCTTATGTACGAAAGAGGAAAAGATCAAAGATGGAACACTTGCGAGATGATTGCGTTAATGAATCTTTTTTACTTTGTCGGAATAATCGTGCCGCTTTTTCTGCAATCATTAAAACAGCTGCGTTGATATTTCCACTAGGCATGACTGGAAGTACAGAAGCATCGACAACATACAAATTTCTCGTGTTGTAAACTCTACAAGAAAATGGTATATTAATTACAACTTTTTACATTAATATTTTTTATTAGACAATAAATGATGGAGATTATGAGTTTGAAGTTAAATTATCTGTTCGTTCTTCTCGACATAAATAGTATTTTTGTATTCAAATAATGATATCAAAATGATAAATAAATTCATTTACCTAAATGATTCATCCACAACTTTCCCGATACTAGAAGTTCCTGCTGGATGATAACAAGTTAATGTCAAATGACGAACGTAGCATTCCCAATAACCCTCGCTATCAAAAGGTTGTTCTTCACAACCAGGGAATGGTTTTCGATAAAGGGTCGCTCCTAATTTTTTCATGGCTTTCGTATCGATCAATTTTTTAACGAATTTTATTCCTGGAAAGCAGAGAAAAAGTCAAAACTTGAAGCGATTTGATTTGAAATTCAAACTTGAATATAAAATTTACCATCGATTAGGATTCGAACATCATCTTTGTCAGATAAATATTTCGGATCGATGATAGGAGAATCTCTGGGATCTTTACTCCGAAGCTTGATTTCTCCTAAACTTTTCGGGTGCAATAAAACTGGTGCTAAGGTAACTGCATTTTGGTAGGCAAGAGGAGCAAAATAATCTTCGAAAATCTGTCAGTTCAAAAAAAATTGATTAATTAATTCAATCTAGATTATGTTTTAAATATTTAATAAATATTTGTAATTAAAACGAGGGTCATGTGTGGTACCTTCCATCAAAAGTACATGTAAATTTTTTTCCCACGAATGAGTACTGTACTTGTTTGAACAGAATTCTCACATTCTGAAAAAATTTATGAAGCCAACCTTTTTTATTTTTCGGGTGAAGTTATTTTGAAAAACTGCAAAGTTTCATTTTTCACTTATTCTTTCTAGTGAAGTGTCATAAAAAATGGGAGTATGTACAAAAGTACATGAGTTCCGAAGTTGGATTTCGACGTAATTGATCATTAAAATGTGAAATGGCGCTAATCATACTCCATGCGACACATACTATATCATCACTTCCAAAATTGAATTTCTCGTAAATTAATCCTGCTAGAGGGTCTGACATGTTTACAGGAAACGTATAATTTATTCCTTTATAATATATTTTCAATCCATTTCTAAAATTGAACTACATAGCCATGCGCGACTCTCCTCAATATTTTATTGGATCAATTTATAGGACATTTTTTACCTGATCTGAAATTCCCATCGCTTTTCTCCAAGCATATCCATTATCTTGCGAAATCCCCATCGGCATTACCATCAATTCCAAATCTGGAGCTGCAGATTTGTTTTTTTGAAGTGAACTGTGAAAAGTCCCGACCACATCGACACCATTAAAACTCCATACACCTAATAAAAATGAATAAATGTTTGAATTCCTTAGTCTAGATGAAAGAAGGTACAAACTACATGTAAAATTTTCAGGGGTGCTCATTGGTCCAAAAAATCTGGAAAGCGACAGTGAATTAATTTCTAATCGGGAATTTTTTAAAATTTTTAGTAGAACAACTTCATATTTAGTAAGATTAAATGTTATCTAATATAGCTTAATTGAATGTATTGGAATTAATTGGAGTTGGAACAATTTATCGAAATTTCGCTCTGATGTTGCTTACTCCAGTTCGGCATTTTGTGAGTTTGATATTTGTTTAGGAATTTGCTTCTTCTCAAATGAAAATGACTTATAATAATTCAAAAACAAAAGTAGAGAAATTACGAGAATGAAGAAGGAAATACAAAGAGGAAAGACAGAAGAAAGCTGCTTGTGTTTTATGCATCATAAAAGAAGTTTAAACTTGATTTATTCTTGCGTTCTTTATTATTTAATTGGAAAGTAACATTATTACAAAATCTAACTTGTGGAAAAAAAAACTTATTTTCGGACCAAGTTCTACCTACAGTTGCTCCACATTCATCCAAAACGCACAGGTTGCAATGTATTAAGAAGAAGTTGGAAAGATATGAGGAACAAATAAGGCAAAATCTTTACTTAGATTCAAAACAAATCGAAGAAGAAAGATTGAGAAATGCAAGAACATGTTCAAAGGAAAAAAAAATTAATAATCATTCAATGAATAATCATTTCCAAAAGAAAAGATTGTGCAGTTTTATCACTACTGAGCATCGCTGAAGTAATAAATATTTTTTATTCTGAATGATTTGATTCAAAATTGGTATCGTCTCATATTTAAGACCACAAAATTGAATTTTAATTTGTAAAATAATTATCGTGTTCATTTACAACTATACTGAAAGTTTTATTTTTCATTTTCTTCACTACAAATTGTCCGAAAAAAGTTTTGGAAGACTGGGAATTTTTTGAAAGATCTAAATAACCGCCCTAAATTTTTGAAATGCGGAATTCTCGAAGTATATAATATTACGAACCTTCATGGTGGAAAAAGTATTCCAGCATCGAAAGAGGATTGAAAAATTCAATAAGACTAACTGGTTGACTGGAATTCAGTATCACTAAATCAATACCAGTTATTACGTGATCCATTAAATTTTGACCAACTGGTAAATCTGACACAATGTCAATCTGGGTAAAGAAAAGGTTCTATATTATGTATTCCGGAAACAATTGTAATTCGTGTTACCTTCAAGTCTTCTAAATGTTCTTTTGGTCCAACCCCAGAAAGCATTAAAATTTGTGGAGTGCCTATCGCCCCTGCACTTAAAATTACTCCTTTAGTTGCAAAAGATTTAAAACTCTTCTTTAGTTTCGAAAATTCAACTCCTACGGCTTTCTTTGACTCAAATAGAACCTTGAGAAAAAATGTTGTCAAATTAAACGTTGTATTGTTTTTGTTCTGTCATTCGTGTTTTATTCAAATTGAATGGTTTTAATTGGAAATTCTTACTCTGTTGACATGAGCGCTTGTGATGATTGACAATTCATCTTTATTCCTATTTTCAAAAATACGGTCGGAACTCCATCGTTCACCGTTTCTCATGAATACTTTCGCTTGCATGAAACCTAAGTTAAAAAGAATTCATCAGAAAGAAGGAACCTTATTTTAAACTTTAAACATTCTAAATATCCAAATGAGTTTTAACTGAAGATTATTTTTTAGTTCCCCTTTTTATTTACCAGCAGAATGTCCTTCATTAATATCTTCTACAGAGTGTCCCATTTCAGCAGCACCTTTTAGAACAGCTTCTGCAAGATTCGAAGACCACCTCAAATCGTCTGCATTTAAAATTCCACCTTCCCTACTTGATTCTGGTGTAATTTAAAAACAGAATTATGAAGAGTTCATTTTGGAACGAGGATTATTTGAATGATAGGAATTCATTCTGTACCTCTATAATCTGGAAACCATTCTTCGAAATCATAAGGATGTCCTCGAACACATGTCATATAATTTAATCGGCTACTTCCTCCAAAAATTTTCCCTCTGGGCCAAATACTTTGCTACAGAAATAATTCTATTTGTCTAGCATATCCAATTAAATTAAGAAAATTTTGATTTATTTTGAATGACTTACGTTATTATTCAGTCCTTTACAGGCTTTGATTTGTGGAGTGGTGACATATCGCCAATCATAAACACTTTCCTGAAGGGCGGGAGTGACGACTGGTACATTTAGAAACAAAGGAGGCCGTCCACCGGCCTCTATCAATAAAATGTTGTGCCCATCTTCTGATAATCGTGATGCAAGAACAGGTCCGGCACTCCCGGCTCCCACTTAAAATGAAGATAATTTCTCGTTGTTAGAAGAATTGATAGAAATTGAAGAAAAAAAGTAAAATTTCCTCTAATTCCAATAAAAATCAATTATAAAAATTGCTTACCAATTATGTATTCGTAGACTTCATTATCTTGTATATTATCAAACAACCAGTCTTTGTAATTTTCACACGTGTTTGAGATACTCAAATAATAAACAAACAAATATACTCCTATATTGTATATTAGGAAGGAACAATATCTTACTAAACAAGTCAATTCCATATTTGAAAGCTTAATTTTTTCTCCCTGAAAATTTTTGTGCACAACGATTTTGGTCGGAATGGTTGGGAACTCCGATTACTACCTTTACAGGGAATTTTCGATTCTTCATGATGTCTTCCATACCTAATCATTCAGGTACCACTATTCAGAGGAAAATTTTTTAATATTGAATGAATTCGTATGCATAGAGATGAACTAATTTTTTATTTATAATATTCTGGAAAGCAGATTAGAAGTGAAATATATTGAATAATCTGAAAATGCCATTGATTTATACCAAATATAAATAAAGTTCGAGGTTGATATTACATACAGCACTAACGTGAGATTTGTAAGCATCCGTGTGTGTTAGTGCCGGCGAAATAGATAAAAATGTAATAGGCGCTAATGGTTTAACATATTTCCCCAATAACTAGATCCAATTCACGAGTTTTTTTTTCTCTTCAGCACATTTTGAAAACAAGGAAGAGGAAAGGAGTACCACGGAAATTAACTTCCCAAAGGAATAATTTTACAAAGAAAATTTTATGTCGGAAAAATATAAAAACAAATCGAAATTATGAAGTTTCGAACTTTCATTTATGTGAGACACTTATCAGAATTTTTTTGAAAATATTTTCAAATATAATCTGTATTTAGATTCAAATATTTACACTAAAAAAATTGAGAAAACGTTCTTTTCGTGGAGGGTATTCGAAAATTTCAAAAAACCAGTTCCCATCCGATCATTGAAGTTAAGCAACACCGATTCTATAGGCGGCACTTAGTTTTCAAGAAAAAAATATGCCAAGAATTGAAGATGTCCTATTCATTTATCAAATTTTGTGTGAATGATAAAATATCAAATTCTTCATTTTAATAGTGATATATTATAAAAAATGATACATATCTTAATAACCGCACAGAATCAGTTATTGATTCAACTAGTTTTCCAGTTGCAATTGCGGTGATACACTTACCCACGATTGAGCATAACGAGCATAACTTATGAGGGTTTATTGATAATGTTTATTGCGTATCACTCTTGTACTTTTGGCATTTTTCTGCTTTTCTTTTGCTGTTGTTTTTGTTGAACCATTTCCATATGCGGCAAGCTGTCTGCTAGGCATGCTTCCTTCGCACACATTTCACGAAACTGCAGCGCCAACTACAGAAAGTTTATGATATTACATCCTTAATTTCCAGTTTTTAACTTTTTACTGCACTATGCAACGAAAACTGCCATTTCAGCAATTTCATAATCGTTCAAGATTTGTTTGACATTAGTCTGAATTATTTTCCAGAAAATTGAATCACCATCTACGGCTAAATTCTAACCCTTTTTTTATCGAAATCATAACAAACATCTGTCCTATCGATAGAGCAATAATCCAAAGTCCCAATTCAAATTCCAAGATGGCGACAGTTGGTTCTTGGACTTGTTGGTTTGAAGGACGCTGTGATAGAGTTCGATATTTTGCATTGATATCGATCAATTTTGGACGAAAAGTTGCCTCAATTTTGGTCACTTCATCCCAGAATTCATAAAATTTCTCTAAATTGTTTAATAAATACTGTATTTTGCAGTTTTTATTATTTTGTTTCGTCCGGGAGTTTTGAATTGTCACGTGTATTTTTTACTGTGCCGGTTGTTGTGATAAGCATTCGGTCTAGATTGAGACGTTTGTTTTATTTTTGCGGTTTGTTTGCTGCGTGTTGATTGGAAACTCTTTTGCATTGATAGTGGATGAATTGGATTTCTAGTGAAACGAACTCTGGAGTGAAACGCGTAATTGCCTGAAATTTCCTAAGAAACGATGCGGCGTCTTGAAAGGCTTGGAGTGGGCAGAAATGCACACACCTGCAAGGGTAAGTAGGTGTGTTTAATAATTAATAAATCTGTTACGCACGATCGGCTTCGCTTTGCTGAAAGAAGGCACGTAAGCACACTTTACATCAGATATTCCAAGTTTATAGAATGCAGTTTATACGCTATGAAAAGCAGAACAATTTTTTGTCCTTTCTTATCGTGCCTTCTTATTGCAATATGTATGCAAGTAGTAATAAGATTCCAGAATAACAAAGTATATTTTAATTTTGTATCTAAAATAAGTATCAATTTTAGATTGGTCACGTGACCCGAATTATCGAATTTTTTTGCAACACGTCCGCACCAAAAGAGTTTTTGAGTTGAAATTTTGTGAAGAGCCTTAGAAAACAATTCACGTTTGTTTACAAAATGCGGTTCAAAATTATGAGAACATTTCTTTTCAAAACGAAACCAAATGTTTTATGCAAACGTAGATTTATAGATTTATAATAAAAAGGTATTGGTTTTATCTGAAAATCGACTTTTGCGGATTTAATGAAATCTCTACGATTCCAGACCCTCGAGTCCGAAAAAATAGGTTTTACGTTGTTGTATGTCTGTCTGTCGTCATTCTCATCGTCGGCTGTATTATCTCGCAAAACTTTTGAAATACTAATCGGATTGATTTGAGATTTGGCACACGTTTCGAGGGACCAAAAAGGAAGTTGAAGTTCGTTAGCCAGCCTTTTTGGACCAAAGGTTATGGTGTTACCCAAAGAAATGAAATACTAAAAAAAAACAAAAATTCCGTTCATCTAAAAAAAATTTACAAGTTTGTTCTAAATCATTTTTACATTCTCATTCTGAATGAGAAGGTATTGGTTTTTTACGATAGGATACGTAGTTTTTGTTTGATTTGTAAAAATAATATAAAAATGAAAAATCCATTTTGTGTCCAAACGGTACGGAATATGAAAAAAAATGTTCAGAAACAAAATTGTTCAATTCAGAATTTTTTTAATGGTGAAAAACAACATTTCAAATAAAAAAGACAAGTTTTCAGCAAAACTATACAAGATACGAAGAAAATGTTGGAAAGAAGAATTGTTTATTTCAAAAAGAAATGCAAATGTTGATAATTATAAAAGCAAGACCATTAGAACTGATTTGTTTTGATGATAATACAATTAATTAAGGAACTAATCGGATGTTTGAAGACTTTTTATTGGTCCTTCTGGTTTTGATCAAATTTTAATTGGGATGATGTAATTGTTTTCGTCGTGTAAAGAGGGTTCAAAGAATAAAAAAAAAAAAGCTTCCTTAAACACTATTCAAATAGAATAACTAAATATATCTTTCGCAGAATTCTAAACACATTATGTATTATGTTGTGCAAATATTGTTCACTACTTCTTTCGAAGGAAATTTCCTGATATGTAAAACTATAGTTCTGCATAAGTGTCTGTTTGAATGAAAAAAAAAATTTAAGGAATACCATTGGAGTTTAGAAAGCAATGAAATTCAAATTTCTTTCATTCGAACTTTTAGAGTTTCAAGGATTCTGAGTAAGACACGCGTACTATGGCGTGGCTGACCGTCGGATTGTATACCGACTTTAAAGTTTAATTTTTCCTGGAGAGGAAATAAATCGGAAATGAGAATTTACTCTTTTCAAAGAAAGATTGAGTTCGAGGTTCAGAATGTTCCTGTCAGCGTTTACATCTTCTTTCCACATGACATGACACTTCGGGCAAAGGATATTAGTGGATTGTCTTTCAGACGTTTCAGTGTTCATTGCAGGTGCTGCACTTTGTGTTGTAAACCCTTCCTAGACCTTATAATTTTGAGTTTGTTTCCTATCATCACAAGACAAGTCGTTTTTTAATGTATCATATTGTGAAATAGTCAACTCTATCCACTTTGCTGCTCAGTTACATAGTCTTGTTCCATTTCAGACGCGCAACCGAAGGTTAGGCAAAGATGTCCTGTTCTTAATTCTTGAATATTTCTTTTTGTGCATTGAATTATTTTCTTGATACTTGGCCCATCTCTTATTCTGTTAGTTCAAAAGTTTCCAGTTTGAAGTACTTGCTAGTTACTCATCAATTTTTGCTTCGATTTTGTTTTCTTTATATTTATGTTGGTCCGAGCCACTCGGGCTTCTGAGGCTCAGCCTAATCACTGCTTAATTAGATTACGAACGTATTATCGCAATTGATTACAAGCATGAAAATGGGGCTAACAAAGACGCGGACCTCAATGATACGCTTCAGAGACGGTAAAGCGAAAGTGCTTGCTATTCACTGATGAATGTTCCACCTGAGGGGGAAATTAAAATTCCAGTTTTGGGAAATAAAAGAGCGGCCTCAGTTCACTAGTCCATTTCAAAATATAATGTAAAGTTTTAAGGTCTCGAAGTTGAGTTGAAGGTTTCAACTTGAAGGTCTAAGTTGTTTAACTTAGAAGCCTTCCAGTTTCTGTTTGTAGAGTATGGAATTTTTGAACTTGAAATTGATCATTTTCGAATGCTTCAAGTTTTAGTTTTGAATGCTTCAGATTCAGAATAATTCCACTTTACAAAACTTAGTTCATAGTTTTGTTTAAAATACTCGAAAACAAATTTCGCTTTCGAAATTATCTGTACTCTTATTTATTCTTTCTGAGTCTCCTACCATCAATCGAATCCTATCATCAGTGGAAATCGTGTATCAAAAAATGAGCAAGGTTTATTGATAGATTTCGAAATGAATAATTTATTATCCAGATTGGTTCATGATGGGGAAATTGGAAACGATAGAAAGCTAGCAAATGAAAAATCCGATAATGAACTGAAGGTAATTTTCAAATATCTCATTAGGCTTGAGGAGTTGCTCGTTCTTAGTTAGTGAATGCCTTCGGCTGGACTCCTCACTTCTAATTTTTTTATAACCGAGCCTCGGTGGGGACTGGGGAACGACTCCAGCCGGTAATCGATTCCATTCCATAAAAACAGGTATGAGTAAATCTGGTCATCTCCTTGTTAGTTTAAGGACGGTAAACGTCAGTTGCACAGCACCAAGCACGGAACAGGCGACGCGCTGTCTGCCAAGTCGATGGAGCTAAAAGCCAACAGCCGATCCCCGGCACTCCTCCGACAGCAACACACAGCCTTGCCCTGGACTTGCTTGCCCGGTTGCTCGATTCGCTTGCTGCCATGCTGCCTGCCAGCGAGATTGCCTTGATGCCTCTCATGCTTCTTGCCTGCCCGCTTATTTCTCCGCCTTCTTCGGCGTTAATATATTCCCTCCGGGTATGTTACATACCTACGTACAGGCTAACTAGGATACTTTTAGGTTAGCGCTTGATAGTGGCTTATAACGATGAAAAATCTCGTTACTAGCAAGACGCACGAAGAGCTTAAGATCCACGGAAAATCCTCTTCAATGCATCCCCGAGGAAAGTTACGAGAAAGATGTAATACGGTTGAGAATTTTCCCAGATAATTCAGCTCCTATTGATCATTGAAAAAAGAGGTTGTTGAATGAACTACTTGGGTTTCTAAAATGTGATGCTGCTACTTTATTGGTTGGGACAAAAATTTTGCTTGTTGGTGTTACTACCCGCATTTTAATTTCAATAAACCGAGTAGTAATACTAACAAGTAGAGCTTGAGATTTTTACTGTACTATAGTTTGAAAGAAAACCATATTATGTATTATTAACATTGGAATCCACATCTGCTGTCTGGATGCTGAAAGTTCAATGCGACAATTAGTTTAGAAGAATAGATATGTCTTTTTTTAGGGCATGATAATGTCTTTTATGTATTTATGAAAGATTTATGAACAGCTCATAAATTTTTAACTTCTACAGATGTAGTCTTTCAAAATTCAATGGAAACTTCATTCTTGTTTATGAATAATATAAATAATGATAAAATTAATCATACATAATATGTGATAAGCATAGGTATGTTGGCAAAAAAAGCGAGGTATACATTCTCTATATTCGTACACATTGGGATTAGACTTTTAAAAGAAAGATTATCAGCGGATTCAGGAAGATTTTTGCTGTTGGAAATCTCAGGGTTCATTATTCTCAGGTTCTTGTCAATGACCCTTATCAAGTTGTTAGCAAATTATCAGAGAAATAAGGAAATACTCAACCCTTTAGGGGTCAGGAGAGAATTAGAAAGTTGAAGCTGATTGATCCAGACGACCTTTTTTCACTTTTCGTCTCTAGGCTCAACTTGCTTGTTGTAGTTGTAGTGTGAAACTCTTAAGATAATTTTAAAAACTGACGATACTGTCCTTGACTAGGTTTCAACCTTATGCTAAATTCCGGATTCACAAATGCCGTTACTGTTTATCGAAAAGGCTATTTTGTAACTTAGATATATAATGATCAGATTGAATCGTGTAGAAATAGATTAGACTTTTCGTCTTCGCAGTTTGATTCACATTGACTTCATTCATTTCATATAAACTTGCCTGGGAGGGAAAATCTCGAAAAATACCTGGCAGTTCGAGTCAGAAACTAATACTGCACCCTTTGAGAGTAGGCGGAAATCACATTCCCGCGCGCTAATATGGACGAGAATGAGTTTACCGACCGCTTACAAAGTTTGTATCCGTCATCTTCATCGGACGTGTTACTTGTAATCGTCTTGTTTATGGTGCACTTGGACAAGAAGTATCGTGTGATATGGGCGCAATTAAACAATTCCAGCTCGTGCGGCTAACTTCATACTCATGCCTTTAGTTCGAATTCGAACATAGTCATTGTCAGTTTTGATTGCTTTTTATTCTAGATTCCTTTAACTTTTGAAACATCAATTCTACATGGATCTTATTTTGAATTGAAAGGCCTAAATTTTTAATGATTTCACTTTAAATAATTTAATTTGCCCTTCAGCGTAAAGCCTGCATTTTGTTTTTACAAAGAATCATATTGAAAAGTTTGATTTATTACAGATGATGAAATAATTTTTGCCCTATCCAACCAGGAATGATCAAGGATGGGTACTGGAATCAAAAACAGGATCGAATCTGCTGAAGATAATAGTCACCAAATATTACGAATTCATAAATATTAATTTGCCGAATTGTTCTTACAATTTTAACATCAGTCAGATTGGTATTTGATTTGAAATTGCTTCTATAATTTTTAGTTGAGAGGGTACCTAATTTTTATCATCTTTTTACATGATTTTTTGCAATCACTATGAATTTTCCTCTAAACTCGAAGGGTGAGAAGGCGTGTAGCATTCGATTTTTTGAAATTCTAAAAAACTTTATAATATGCAACAATGTTTGAAAACTTTTCAATTTCGTTTCGCGAATATCAAAAGACTTTTAATTTTACAAAATGAAGTAAACTCACAATTCTCCTGAATAGTTATAAATAGATATGCTGATCATAACTCGAATACATTCTCTTCATCATGCAATGAATGCTGTTTAATCACGAACTGACTTCCCTCGAAAACTTCCTTCGCTATCTTTGTTCTTTATGTGTATTCTTCTTTAACTTTTTGTTCCCTTTTCTTCTTCTCCTTCTTCTTTCGTGTTCTTTATTTAAGAACCTATTCCGAAACAGGTCTCCTAAGCACATGGAAGTAATGACAATGTTTTTGGCCAACGTTGACTTAATGCATAGGCCC
>WSXT02168799.1:0-23338 GCA_011762715.2 Neuroterus valhalla | reverse complement strand
GGTTTGGGTCGAACCTGGGACCAACTCGAGTGTTACCGACGGTCATTTTCGACCGCGGGGAGCAACTCGAGTGCACCATTTGCTAGCAATTTCCAGAGGTTTCTAGATGGGCAACAAAATTTTTTTTACTTGTATTTTTTGATTGAAATCTGCAACTCCTGGGAATCAGATAGAAACCAAGAATCCAATGACC
The DNA here is from genome assembly GCA_011762715.2 of Neuroterus valhalla. NCBI lineage: Eukaryota > Metazoa > Arthropoda > Insecta > Hymenoptera > Cynipidae > Neuroterus > Neuroterus valhalla. The sequence goes on along the minus strand of WSXT02168799.1, from coordinate 23,145 downwards.
AAATTTGGACAAGCACCTTTGAATATACCTATTTTTAAAAAACAGTGAAAAAAAGAGGGTAGATGAAACAGAAAGCAACCTCCGAATCCATTTCTTCCTCTATTTTATCTTTCGTCTTTTTTTTCTCTCCAAAGAAAAACACAAAACAAGAATATTCAAATTACCTACCAACGTTTAGGTGTTTACCTAAAACCTTAATTAAGGTAAAAACAATTTCCCAGCACATTAGAACCCCAGAGAACCCATAGGCTGCTCTCTACCTGAACTCCCACTGAAGACTAATCAAACTTTGGAACCCTCACTCGTTCAAGACCCATACCCAGCAAGACGTCACCTAGCAGGTCAAAATCCACGATAAACCCAGTGCTCTCTACTTTCACTTTTAATTATATTCAATCATGGTAACATAGCTCTTGCTTAATTTATCCAAATCAGTTCATGAATTAATGGAAAACTCCTTCTGCTTTTCAATAAAAAGCATTTCCATAAATTCTCTCTAACTATCATTACTGTCACTATATGCAAAATTTGATCATTTTCCCAATCAAATTCATGATCAACACAATCCTTTGCATGTGTGGCAAGCAAAATTTTGTAACAACGTTCCAAACGAACATCACTCTTATGCTCTTCCACCCTTGTATTGAGAAGTCTCCCAGTCTCTCGCGCATAAGTCATCCCACAAATTTTACAAGATTTCCTGTAAAAACACTACTCTTTCCAAAAGTATCAGGACGATCTTTACCAAAGGTTACTATCTAATCCATTTCTAAAGGGATTCTGAAAATGGTATTAATTTTGAATTTCTTCAACATGGATTGGACAGTTTTCAAAATTTGACCAAAATATAAAAGAACAATCGTATTATGAGAACTGTATTCTCTCAAATCTTCCTCCTAACAATATTTACATTTTCTCTGTGAAACGAAACATGAGACAAAATCAGAGCTCTATCAACAAAACTTTTGATAACTACAACTTTGTTCTGGATGGATGAGCCAGATCTGCCGGAATAGGTACTCTTTTTATACCAATTTGTAACAATACCACCATCTTGATTTTTAATCATTTATATGTCAAGGAAACTAATTCTATTATTCGTCTCAATTTCGTATGTGAATTGAAGTTGAGGATAGAAGCTGTTTAAGGCATCAATAACTGTTTGCAGCTTATCCGGAGGAATGCACGAAAAATATCATCTACATACCGGAAATAAAAAGGCGAATCGAAATCTAATTTCTCAATGGCAAAATTTTCTGAATCCCCCATCACTATCCCAGCCAGGATCGGAAAATTACAGAACCTATAGGAGAACCGAATTTTTGCTTATAAAATCTTCCATTAAATTTGAAATAAGTTGAGTTCATTCTAAATTCTATCCCTTTTAGGAACTGTTTCTGAATAAGCCGAGTACGTTATCTCTTATTGTCCCATCTTTTCATAATTCCTGCCTTAACCAATTTCAAAGGTATATTCGGAAACATTGTTAAAGAATCCTCGAGAATCAAATTGAAATTTTGTTTCAAAAATGTAGTGGGAGTGTTATTAGTTGAAATAACCAATCTTGAGGGATAGTTCTCCTTATGAATTTTTCTCAAACCATTACATCTGGCTAGAACTGAATCTTGAGTATTTATATATGTCCATCTTATATCCTTTCCTAGAAGTACTTTCTTCCTTTATCCATCATGAATTTAAAAAGTATCCTTTTTCAATTGTTGCAACGGATTTTCATCTAAGTTATTAAAACTTTCATCATTCGAAAGCAATTTCCCCATGTCTCTAATATAATCTGACTTCTTCATACAAACAGTAATGTTTTCCTTGTCAGCATTCATACAAAGTGAATCTGGATTGTTCCTAAGGAACTTTCTCATAATTATAAAATCTTTAGCAATTTTCTTATCAATACTACCTATGTTTGAACAATTTTTATCAACAAAACTTTTTGATAAGTGTAAAACCTTATTTAGAAAATCCTGTTGGTCTAATATCGGAATTTTGTGTATATTGGCTTTAACGTCCTTGACTATTTCTATCATTTGTTTGTCTTACTTTTTATCCCACGGTTACTGAAACTTTTACCCAATTCTCCATAAATCTTGTGTAACTTCAAATTTTGCCCTTGAACATTAGTTTGCTGATGTATCAAATTGGAAAGTTTTCTAACATGTTTAATATAAATATCCAGGAACTCGTGATTGAGAAAAATTTAAATATCCAGGAGATCAATAATTTTATCTTGCAGGAAACGGAATTTGAATCCACTTCTTATTATCTGAATTTTTTTCTTCAAAAAATCAACGTGATTTGAAACATCCGTAATATGCAAATTCAACATTGAAGTCTTCAAATTATTCAATATATGTTCAAACTATGTATCACAAAAAATACTGTGGAAACTAAACTCAACTGCCCTCAACTGCTGATTGATGTTATTCCATAATTTAACCCTCCTGAAAGCATCAGAACGAAATATAACATCCATCTGTTGGAAAAATATAATGCTGAAAATTATTATTATTATTATTATTATTATTATTAATATTATTATTCGTCAAAAATTAATCTCGGGTCTTTTTGCCTGGTGTTTAATCAGCAGCCACAGACTAAGTCAAGTGTCTGATGAAGTTGCGCAAATATTCTGGCAGGCACAATCTCAAGTTATTAGTATGTCTCAAAGTTTGTCATGCAATAATTTTGTCATTAAACAGCAGCAGAGTTTGTTGAAGGTAACTTGCGTCACCTCTGGATGCTTCCTTTGAGTTACCAACTAACGCCCAACGTGGGGCGCCAAGTCGGGTTATTATTATTATTATTATTTTTACGAATAAATTATTATTTTGCACTAGCAAAGAAAGAAAAAAATTACAATTATTTCTGAACCAATGGGGGGATTCTATTCAATTACAAAATTGAAAATTCTCAAATCTTTTGTGAATAACCAATAAGATATCAAACGATTCCAAAGGAAATGTATTCTATGTTTGGATGTCCAGCCACAACTTTTTTTGTCAGCTAAACGGTTCGTTTAATTTGATCATTTTTACTTTGCCCTATTGTGCATTACAGTTAATAGAAATGAAGAAGAAATTAATAGTGGAATATACATTATGAAATATGTGTGATGCTCTACAAAGAAGGATCTAACTTTGTTGGTACAAAGTTGATACAGCAGGTACGTAGCCGGTTCATTGAAGGTCGAAATTTAAAAAAAAGCTAACTTTTTCAAAGAGAAATTTTATCTCCTCTCCCGTGCTTTACATTTTACAGGAGATATTCAACATCTACAAAAAGGACACATCACTTGGTTGTCCCAGCTACCCCTATTGGGTGTACCTCCTTTCATCTTTCGGTGTGGATAAGGGAGACACAAGGGGAAAATGGTGGGCTATTGAAAAGGGAGTACAAGTGTGTTTCCCATAAACTGTAATATGTTTCCCACTGAGAAATTTGCTTGAACAGTGAAAATATAGCTCTGGCAAAATAAACAAATTGGAAAAGCTTTTGTAACGATATAACTGAATGTTCCATTCTGTTTACTATCATCTAGCCCAAAGCGTTTGTTCAATTCACTATTTAAGGAGGAGCAATATCAAAAGCCATTGAATCATTCATGACTCGCTACATTCAAATATATTATGAAATGTCATGATCTTGTAAATCATACCATACCCGAAGTTGTGCAAATCGATTTCAAAAATTCATTATTTATCATCTCCACGTGGAAAACTCTACCTCGCATTTAATTCTTTATGAAAAAAAAACAGTTTAGCTTTATAACTATTTGAATAATTGATACATTTTTCAAGAATCAAGTAAAAGTGAAATTTTTGAGGAAGTTATACCTACTTGTTTTACTTATCTGTCATTTGTATTTCTCCCTCCTTCATCTATTTTTATTTCGAATGAAATTTACACTATGACCATTCTAATTTATTTGATCAATAATGCTGATAAAAATGGCTTTATTAGGTCCAATTGAATTACTACCTTAATTACGTTCTTCCGCAAATCGGAACTACTTATCAACGAACACTGGCACCCTACATAGATGCTTTCTTCTTTCCTTTCCGATAGTAGCACGTTCTTGATCAAAATTCACAAAACGTTCGAAGCTTCCATTGAGTATAAAACCAGACCGTCAATGTACGAGGGGGCATTCGGTCTTTAGCTTCGCAAATCAATCGATCGGTGGTACCGCTATGAGGGTTTTCATAATTGCTTCCTTGGCCCTTTTGGTCTCCTTGGCGAACGCCCAGGACATCGGGACCACCGCTCAAGTTCTTCGGAATATTTACTACAGGTGAGCGTGATTCTTGAATGGTATCTTCTATTTCATCGTACATAAAACATAAGTAAAAAGTGGTGACTAACTAACTGAATTATAAAATATTATTTATAATAATAACGTCTACTATATACTCATTCCGATTGCATTTATTGTATCTGTTATATCAATCTGGAATTGTTTCAGATGCGCGGATAGTAATTCGATGTTATCATGCGTGAAGCCCAAAGTGCTCGCCTACCTGAGTCAAGCAGTGAAGGAAGAAAAAGTAGCAATTACAGAAGACTTGTCGATTGTCAGATCCATGCAAGTTCCAGAAGAGAATCTCGAAGAATATTACTCTTCCCAGGGTTCGGTGGACCCTGCTAGGAAAGAGCTTCTTCGATCTCTGATGTTGGGAAAGCTGGATGCTTATCTCTCAAGTCATAAATTAGAAGCCAAATTGCCAGAAGCTATTGTTGGTTCTAATATTGTTCCCAGAGCTTTGGTCGAATCTGTTCCAAGGGAAGTCAGTGTTCCCCTTTCAGACTCAGAAAATGGACAAGGTATGAAATCAAAATTTTGTCAAGCTCAAGTAACCATCTCCATTGCTTTCAAAAATTATTCTCATTTCATCAAGTTCTCCAGCATCTTTCCTCTCTGCACTCAGTTATAGTCTAACAGCTAGACATTTATAATTCCCCCTCTAATCATCTGCATTGTTCACGAACATTGACTAAATTAACAAATGAAATCTACTAACTTATATAATTATTCGAAACTATTATTTATGTTTGAACAGGTCGAAGTTTCGTCAAGAAGGTCATGATTCCCTTCCTTCTAGGTCTCAAATTCAAGGCCACGGCTTTGGTACCATTGGCTCTGGCTCTGATTGCTCTGAAAACATGGAAGGCGCTGACTCTTGGACTCCTATCACTGGTACTGAGTGGTGCGATGCTGATTTTCAAATTCACCAAGCCCAAAGTTGCCTACGAAGTAGTACATTATGGTCACCCACCTGTTGAGCACTCACCTCATTGGGATACGTCTGCACAAGGACCTTACAGAGCCTACAGGAAATAGGCCTACCTCCAGTATTTAATATTTATTTGTAAAATTACCAGATTCTATTTATGTACAATAAAAACGATGATATTTTCTATAGAAACCATGTCTCAATAAATCACCCACTTTGTTATACGACCATTGTACCTAGGGACACGTAAATCTTATAGTGAAAATCAGTCGAAGATTTGGAAAAATCAGTCGAGGATAGCAAAGTAGAAGGATTAAGTAAGAGTTCCTAAATGAAAGTTAAGGCATTAAAAAGTCATCTTCAGGTAGATATTTCGAAAGGAAAAGTTTTAGATACAATAATTGTTCGTCAGGTATCCAACTGGACCTAAAATAGGGATTGGTTTTAAGATGATTTTTTTATTTACAACTAAGCTATTTACTTCGTTCTACAACAAGAAGTTCAACGAAAGTTTTTGATTCATTTTATTTACAGAAAGATTACATTGAAATCAAGGATGAATAAGGATAAATAGAGATAAATTGGACATTGTAGAACGATCTTCCGAGTTTAAGCGTACCGGAAATAGCGTGATCAGATTAAAAGTACTTTTTGATTATCCAGATAGTTGTGGATTCTTGATCTAAATGCTTATGTAAAGTTTGACCTAGAATTCTAATTATCAGCGAGCTATTGTCTCAGAAATTAAGTCAACTCAAGTTACAGAGAAGAAAGAAAGCATTTCTTCACACCACAGACGAAGCTTGCATACGGAATCAAGGGAGGTTGGATTCTTTCAAAATTCCAGATGAAGGTGCCGTTAATTAGGCCTGAGGGTGAAATTAACCCAGAAATCGGGTCTAACATGTGTGATGTGCGTATGGAAAGTCGGAGTAGTGTTTTGAATAAAGAATTGGCGTCAATGCTAATGCTATAGTCGAAATCGTAAAATTATACACGTGCAAGCTTCCAGTCTTGGTACGCGATTTCCGCGTCGCTTGCGATATTCGGAACTCTTTTCTCTCAATCAATGACATAAGTAGTATGAACTCTCAATTAGAAACTCAGATTTTCTCACAATTCTTATTGTTGCACGTTACACATTTATGTTTGTTAGAGTAATAGAAATCTTTCTTGTTTTCTCTATCTGATATGTGATTCAAACTTGCGACAGCATTGTTACTTATACAACTTTAATTTCTTATTTTCTCAATAGATCACATCATGCATTTTATCTGCATGAACGGATTATTTGTTTAACCGGTTGCAGCACTGATATCTAAACTTTGAAAATAATGGATTGAACATTCATTTTTAGATCTAATAATCCTAAAACCGTTCTATATCAGTTTCTATTGCATTATGAATAAAATTTTATTTAAAAAGTTCGATTCTAAGCAATGTACGTTTTCTATATAATTACAATATTAGGTAATACTTAGAAATAAAAAAGTTGGATGATTTTACACGTTCATCTTGGTTGATGGAATTTCTTCTATTCATATCCACTTCGAATTTAACTGATAATGGATTTAAAAAAATTAAAATTCTAAATTTATTTGTAATTATTAATTGACTTTGAACGTTTACAATAATATTGAAAGCGACTATAAATTTGTATTAGTTCAAAGATAAATGTTCGAAGGATTCTCTTCTCCTAATGAAAAATCAAGCACTATGATGGCAATAGCTCCTGAATTTTCATGAAGTGCCTCCTAAAAATTAGAAAGACTATTTTGATACTTATTAACGATGCTCTAAAAAATATTTTACTGAAATTCTTCGTTGAATTGAAAGATAGTTTCAGTTTCAAGTTAAGCAATCCATAATTTCAAATGACAAATCACAGTTCCGAAATGTAGTTCAATGAGAGCGGAAGTCTGTAATGAGTATCTGAATTACTAATATGCAAAACTGTATCTTCACTTTCACTTTCAATCTAATTTCGATTGAAAGGACATTCGATTTGGTTTTTAAATTATACTACAGGTTAAAACGTATGAGATGTGTGTGTGTGTGTGTGTGTGTGTGTGTGCCACTCATGATCTATTGTTGACTGAAAATATAGACATCACGATTTTCGCACAATACTTTCTCATAAAATCTCAATAAATCCTCCATAGCAAACACTCTTAACATAAAATGGGAGGATATTTCAAATTTCTGAAGATATAATTAAATCAATCTTTCAAATTCATATTATTCACATGTTTCGAAATTTTTTTACCTGGGCTTTACATATTTTTCAAAATTTTGAAGATTCTGCGAATGGTTGTTCCTGTCCTCTAAAATACTGGTACATCTTCTTTGATATTATTATTAGGACACGTGTATTCCGCCTACTTTTTTACTTGTCCTTTCAAGAAAACTGTTCTAGAATTTTCCAAATTATGCCTCGATGGAAGCATTTTAGAAAGATTTCTTTTGAAAAAAATCCAATCAAACGATATACATATATGTCAAAGAAATGTAAATGTAGTTGTGAATGTGCATCTGAGAAAATAATTTTAATTAAAAAGACATTCAACTTTAAAAAAATTTTTTTTGACACTCATTAATTGCGAAGATGAAACATTTTTCCCGTGAAAATTGAATATTAGTTCATCATCTTGAAAATGAGAAAGTAGTATCCTTAGTCCTGAATAACTCTTGAAGAACAAATTTTTCGGAAAAAAAGCATGAAAAATGTTTTCCTTCTTACATATGCAAAAAGACGTGTGAGTCTCAGAAATTGATGCATAATCAAAATTTAAATGTGAATAAATCGGAATATAATAAAAACATAACAGAACCCTCATCTTATTTTACCTGTAAGCTACAGTAAAATTCATTTGATTAAAGTTAATTTACCGTTTTTAAGATGAAAAGAATATTTGAAATCATTGAAATATAATTAATTTAAATTTAAATTCTGCAATTAAACACTCTTCCAGTTTGAAGTCATTCAGTTTAGACGGAAAAAAGGTAAACAAAATATGTTAAAAACTTACTAACATTGGTTTTTTGAAAGAAAAAGTTTGACTGTACAAAATACCTATATTTTAAGCAGTGAATGGAGAGAATCGTGTAGCCCCGTTACAAGAAATCTTAATTTTCTATTTTTTGGTGGGGCCATCTAGTATGGTTTTGTTGAAATTATTGGAAATCGAATGTTTTGGTAGAAGCCCTTTAGTTCTTTATCCAAAAAACCATATAAGGTTTTTATGCCTTCCGAATGTTATATGATGTTTTACTATCAGAGGCTTTTTTATTAGCCAAACTAGAGGATGTATACCAGCAAACCTTTAATATGCATTGATATCAGCAACAAGATATTAAATGAGCTTATTACAAATATTAGGAATTAGGATTTCTCAAAAAAAAAGGGAAATGATTTCCTTTATTTTTGACTCAAAATACATGAAAAGTAATTTTAGCTCATATTCATAACAAAAGACGAAATGGGCAAGTACTTCTCAATCAAAATTGGTTCAAGCTAGGCGTGCACCGTCTTGACAACTGGAAACACAAATGTTACATATACACAATTCTACCATCTGAACGGATCCTTAAGATCATAATTCAGAGCACAATAATGTAACTTGGAAATCAATATTTCGTATTCTATTAAAATATAATATGTTTCAAATTGTTGCTTATATTCATTATATCAATTTTATTCGAATAAAAAAATCGCCCCCTGCGCCAGCACATTCTCATCACGCTGTGCGCGCGGCTCGCTTTGCTCGCAAGTTTTAACGGGCATCCGTCTAATCTCGCGCTTCGCACTCGATAATGTATTCACCTTCTGCTACGCGCTTGGTATTTCTACTCCCTTCCATATGTATATAGAATTTTTCAGATTGGAAATCAAACCGTTGACCATTGTAATTTTATGATTGTAAATTTTTTTTCGTTGAAGCTTTTTCTGACTCAACAAATACATTCGCATCACGCGTCTCGTGCTTTACACTCGATAAAAATTTGTCCTAAACGCGGACTTTTGAACATTATCTTAAACTCTAATATAATAAATGCATGTATATAATCTGAAGAACATGATTTCTTTATTATTTATTATAATATTCCAATTCACGATGATCATTAGTATATAAATAGATGTAGCTTCATTGTCTTATTTTTCCAAATATCAAAATTTGTTTATGTTTTTTAAATAAACCATTTTTCCCTTCAATATTTTTTCCGTATCTCATGAAGTTCAGCTGAAAACTCGACTTTTTTAATAATAAATGTTATTCCTCACGATTCGAACAAAAACTGTGCGTCTTATGGAAAAATGGTTCATGGAAAATTTGTAGTTCGTTTCGCGGTTAACACTTGTGTTTCAACATTTTTTCCTTTCTTGTGCAATATAGCCAAAAAATGGATTTTTTTACTCTATGTACTATTTTTGTCAATAAAACGAAAACTAAGCATCATGTCGAAAAATGGTTCTGACTAAATTTTTGGATCTTTTTCAGGCAAAAAATTTTTGTCGAATTATTTTTTTCCGTTTCTTCCATAGTTAGGTCGTAGAATATAATTTTTCATTCTTCATTTTCAGTAAGATAGTTATCAATAATTCACCAAAAACAGACAAACGTTCTCGCCTGACCCGGGATATGGCCGAGGAGCTTCTTTTTCTAAGCCAAAATTACAAGTTTCTGAAAATGTAAACATTGATTTGTTTTCTTCACGACAATAAACTGAATTGGAATGATATTATTCGAAAATGCAATTATTTTCATTACCTTCTAGCTTCATAATTAAATTTTGCTGCAATAGATGATAGAGGGGAAAGTAATCGATAATTATCGATAACGGACAAATCTTATCGACAATTATCGATAATTTTTCTTAACGATTATCCCATCCCTAAAATAAATCACCTGCACACAATAATGCATAATCTCAGTTTGAAAGTAAAGCTAAATTCAGTTAAAGTTTCATTCAAAGGTTTGGTATGCAATGACCTAAATGCGGCCAAATTCTACCACGCTTTTTTCGGATAAAAAACCTCAACCCTACCTCAATAATCTCCTTAATAAATCAATCTCTCTTAAATTTCTAATAAAATTTCCTTTCCTCATCCTTGAATCTACTACTGTTCAACTGATCCTAGAGAATATTCGATATTTCCTGCAAACAATTCTCATCCGCGTTTTACGATGAGCTCACATTCGTTATCCAGTGCAGACACTTACTCTCATTATTAATTCGCGACATGTTCGCGCTGAGGCCTCAATAATCGAAGACCATACTGAACGAAAAGAAAATTCGTCCAGTAGTAGGGGCAAAAACGCAACTCGACGAGGGTAATTTAATTCAACGATAGACCTCGTATAAATAGGCACTTGCCCAACCCATTGGCATCAGTCGCTAACCCGCCTCTGTCCTTGACATTGTCTTTGAGCAATTGATCGAAAAAATCAGGGTTTCATCCTTAAGCTTCCAGAACCATGAAGTTTTTTGTTTTGTGTTCCATCGTGGCTCTGGCTGCAGCCCAGCCTGCCAAAAACGAATTCTGGAAGGGCACCAGCATGGATTCTATGGTAGACCAGACCAAAGCTGACTGTGCCCAAAATAACGATGAAATTGCCTGCATGAAGTTTAAAGTCCTTAATCTTTTGGATCAAATCTTCCGCAAGGATAATTTTAAGGTTTGCTTTATTTATTTTATATTATCATTTCAATTTAATAACTAGATTACCAAAAGAACGTCAAAATTAGTTTTATCTAAGATCGTTTGAAAATGTTTATTAATCTGATCACGAGACGTGACACCTTCAAACAAAAGTTTTATCATCGATATTTGACTCCAATTCTCGAAATATTGTGGAAACGTGTCACGTCTTCTGGCCTAATATGTAAACATTAAACAAGGGATAATTACATTTTCTTATTTTTATTTACTTTATTACTTACTCAATTTTCACTGTTGTGCATTTCTAACATTCAACATTTCTCAACAGATTTCGGAAACTGTGGAAGTCACCCGCAACTCGTACCCAGTCGACGAGGTGTCTGCACGCGGTGAAACTTCCTTCATGGACAATTTGAGGTCTTATTTAGCTTCCCACGACGTGACCTTCAAACTTCCCTTAGAATCATCAGTGAAAATTAGTGCAAGAAATATTGACGATGACGAGCTTAGCTTCGATCTGAAGTTTGGAGAGGGTCGGTCAGTTGCCGAAGCTCGTAAATCCAAGTTGAAGAAAATCATCATCCCAATTCTTGTTTTCGTCCTGCTTAAGGCCATGACCTTGATCCCATTGGCGATTGGAGTACTTGGATTGAAAGCTTGGAACGCACTTCAGTTATCGTTTTTTAGTTTCGTCGTTTCGGTGGGATTGGCTATTTTCCAGCTTTGCAAAAAAATTGCTGCCGATGGCCATTCCGCTCCTATTGCTGCTCATGGACCCTGGGAATATCAGACTGCTCAGTACAGGTCGTTCCAGGATGGTGATGCACCAATAAAATCACAGCTTGCTCAGGACCTTGCGTACTCAGGATACGCACAAGAATAAGACTGGTCTAGATCATTTGACTTCTGTAAAATAGATTCTCTTCTGTGTGTATGCTATATTTAATAAATTATTATTGTTGAAACTGATTATTTTAGTTATTCATAGCGATAAGAGAAAAAATTTTTTTATTCTTTATTCGTTGGAATTCAACAGCTTTGAACACATTGCATTCAGATGCAATATTCTATTTAGAAAGAAGCAGTAATTGCTATTAATTGTAAGTATAAAAGAGACATGATTTGTACCTGAATGGACGACAGACGATACTCGACAGATATGAACTGGGTGATTTTTTGACAAAAGTTAGATATGATTACTGAAAATGTTCAATGTAAACAAAATGTTTCAATAAATTATTTTCTTTGTATTTCGTTGTCTTATTACTTAAAATTTAGAAGCATAGAAGAGATGGAATATATGATCGTATAAAATTTATAATCATAAATAAAGAAATAATCATAAAATTACGCTCTACAGAAAAACAATTCCTTCGACAGAAATACTAAAATTCAGGAAAGCTTCATATTGAAAACTAGTAGATTTTCTAGTTTTTTTGCAAAAGTAAAAGAAAATATCTTTAACATTGTTTTTCTGAACCATTTTTACCATTTTTAGCAAATAGTATGGTTCGTGAATTAAATTGTAAGAATCGGATTCACTTTTGAATTAAATATAAATACCGAACAATTCGTACGAGAATAATCTGGAGATGTTATGTTCAGGTGTTGACCAGTGTTTTTACAACTGTGAGAGATGGATAACACAATTTTATTTTGCATGTCTCAAATTCGTACGAGAGTTTGTTAGTAATAAGTAGAAAAATAACTCTAAATGCTTAGTAGATAAGATGCCCGCCAGATGGATTTCTACCAATTCCTAACACTTTTTCAATCAATTGCCGTTAACCAAGAGCACAATATTTCATGTGTGCTGAAATTTCTATAGTGTACACTCACGATACCATTCATCGATATATTCTTTGCTGCTAGAAAATTTCAATTCCCAACTTAAAATAAAGAATTCGACTCCCTGAATAATGAGTGCAAAGTACCTCGTCCAGAAATTCAGAATGAGCAGAGACAAATATTTTTTATAAGTTTTGCTTGCCGATCCAAAATTTGTTTAGCTTCGCAAACTTCTCGAAACTCTCACGTCAGGTTTGACCTACAGTTGGAAAGATTTCGGCAAATATTTTTTTTGGACCATCAAATTACGATCAGCCCAACTTTGGTCCAAGGTCATGCTGTTAGTCGTGTGTACTCTGGAAAGTTATTTGATTAGACCCCTGCAATACGGTCGACCTGTCGCTAGATGGGATCGGTCCGACTGTCCGCTTAATATTGACTAGTACAAAGACCTAACATTGAAACAAAAGTTGTTTAAACAATTGAAAGTTGAAATTCTTATACAATAAACATCATCTTTTAATGAAATGCTTTAAGCTCAAATCAGCTTTTTTACAACGTCAGTTGCTCTGCCCAAAGGACTCGATAGCCTTGAAAATTGTTTATAACTTTATGACTTGTTTTGTCAATTTCCAAATTTTATGACGATTATTTGTTACTAATACCATTCTAATAATACATTACAACGTTTTTAAGACGAAATAGCTTTTTTTCAAGAAACTAATGTACTAACGACTTTGCATAATTAATCGTTGATCGCAATTCACTTGCAAATTTAAATAATTATTCATATTCCTCAAGTTCATTCGCATTCATTCTGATTGATATCTAGTTCATTCAACAAACCTTTGAAATAAAAAATAATATTCTTGAAACTTTTAATTTTGTGACTATACTTGTTTATATATTGTTGCACCAAAAATCAAATTGAAAAAGATAAGTACTAGAGAATCATTAAAATTCAATTCTGAGGATTGGGTAAAAAAACTAAAAATCTGACCACAAATATTATTATTATACATATTGATAATATTATGATTTTGAGAGACTGTGAACCTATTCGATAATATGTTCAAAATAACAATAAATGAATATATATTTTCCTGACGCTGCCCTGGCTTTTATAGTTAAAAATCTTGGCCGTGGTTTTGTCCGTAAGTAGAGTTAGGTAGGTAGAGTTCGTACCCCCGGTGGTTGCGATTTTTCAAACAGTTTAAGCATGTCTTCTTCTCATTCTGCGTTGGCACTATAATTGTTTAAAGGCTTTGTATATCCAGCCATGACAGTTTAGGCATGTGTTTATATGTGTGAGTGAACGTGCGTGCAAGTACTTAATTTGGAACATAAATAAGGTGTATTATTATTATAAAAATTATACTTTTTTGCAATCAACGGTTCTTATAGAATGATGTGCCAACCTCGTGACCCATGGTTGGCTCAACCTTGCCAGCCATTGTCGGACCAACCATGGTAAATCCACGGAGAAAAATAGATATTGAAACAGAATATCTAGATATTACCGGTTAATATCTTAGCGATTGAAGTATGGGACAGAAATCTAGATATTGGATCATACCATCCGCAGATATTGAAACGAAGATTTTGCTAGCAATATCCAGGATATCAAACAGAAGAATCTAAGATATTGAACCCACACATATCAAGATGGTAAAACTTACGATTTAATACCTCCGATAATAAATAAATACCCTCTAAAACCAAATTTTCATTAGTCTAATCTTTCTGTAACTTCTAATTAGTATTCAAAGTATAGAGAATTAATATATTAGAATTGAATTATAATTATAATAATAAATGCAGACCTGAAGCAGAATGTTTACTCGTTACACATAACCTCGAAATTCAATCATCAATATTTTTATAACATAAGAAGTCGAAAATGAAATAATTTTATTCCAACAAGACTAAAAATTATTCGTTTTTCATTTCAATAAATAATTATATATACATTAAAGTTTATGTAATTTGAGAAAGAAACACTCAAAATACTTCACCAACTATAAATTCGAAACATTCGAGTACACTCTAAATTTTAGGAACCATCAAACTATCAATTTTGGTATTCCTGAATATTTGAATAAAATGCTGTAAAATGTGGATGCTCCGTAATAAATTGGAACATGCAGTTTTGAGAAGTTGTATAGAGAGTTAGAAAATTTGAATTTTGATGTATAAGAAATTTAGAGAGAGAAAACTGATTACCTAAATGAAAATGAAGGAATCTGTAATTTTGTATTCAATGTTAGTTATTTAACTGTTTCACTTAAAGAAATTTTTTACTCTAATTCAGTTATATGAGCCATATGATAAACAAATTTATTGGCATTTGAGGTTATGGGTCACAAAGGCCGTGGCTACAGGTGCCGGAATTTCAGTACACGTAAACAGATTTTTTATGTACATATAGGCAGCATAGGTACAATAAAAAGAAATAATAACAAATAAGAATAAAAATTACCTTCAACGAATTCCTCAATTATTGCTTCTTCGCCATTACACTCTCTCAAAATCTTTCCCAAATCAATGATTTGATTATGGCTGATTGTGGAACAGAAAGCAAAAGCACACGGGCAAAATCTTGGATATTTGAATTTAATATCCCAGATTTTATACTTTCAGTATGAGTAGATATTGCCTTATAATATCTTGTATATTAAACAGGAGATATCAGATATTATGCCGTAATATACATATATTATGGTTCAATATCTTAGTTTTTAATATCTACTTTTCAATATCTATTTTTCTCTGTGATGGAGGGCTTGCGTTATAATTACGCTAATTGGGCCTACCATTGATTCGCGAAGCTGGACCAGCCTTCCGAAGGTTGGCCCAACCATGAACCGACGGAAAATACACACCTGGGTAACGCAGTGGTACAGTGGTACTTCCAAACGATGGACATATTTTTCAGATGTCTTCGAGAAATGTTAGCATTATAGGCAACAAATAATTAAAAAGTGAACATAATAAGCAATAGGATGTTGACATTGACAAAGTGATCCATGGTAATAATACAGAAGTCCTGAAGGGAATCGACTTGACAAACATTTCCGAAAACAGAATGCCTAAACAATATGCTGTTTGCCTCAAGTATCATGTCTGTTCCATTACAATCCATACTTATGTAGTATAAACATATTGTACGCAGACATTTTTGAAAAGGGAATATACTATATACACTCCCTTTACGGTAATATTCGTTGAATTGTTCTCTTTGGAAAAGTAAGTTCAATTCCAGAGAGGGTTTCGAAGAGTACATGAAGGTGGCAAATGATGAAAAATGGATAGTCGAAATCGATGGTTACCATAATATTCAGTTGTGTTTACCAAAACATCTGCTTCTATCTATTATAATAGATACTTATTAAGCGCGAAGCGTAAGACCCGAAATACGCACGCCATAGGCGCACGATGATAATGTGCCTGCGCGGCGAGCAGATTTTCTCGAGTGTATTGAGGGCTATCAATCACATTACAAAACTACTAAGAAACTAATCTCTTTGTGAATTTGGATTGGTAATTCATAATACTTGCCTGATTTCAATCTTGATTCATTTTTTTGCAATGATTTTTTGTATGCAAATTATTTTTGGTCTTTCTTCTGTTTGCTCTATTCAGCCAATCTGAATGAGGAATTCTCTCGGCCATACCATACCACACAACAATGGTCATTTGATTCAAAATGAAGAATCCCCAGTGGAATTACAAGTGGACGATAAACATATATCTCAAATTTCAAAGCGCATACTTTCACCGAATCTAACAAGAGGTGCTGAATGTAAAAACAGGATGGTCGCGAAAGTGACTTCGTTTACTCAGGCAGCACTACTGTTGTTGGTTTATCAAATTGTGCTCTTATTTTTACATTCTCATTCTGAATGAGAAGGTATTGGTTTTATGCGAAAAATGACTTTCACGGATTCAATGAAATCTCCACGTTTTAAGACCCTCTGAGTCAGAAAAAAGGATTTGTACGAAGGTGTCTATCTGTCTGTGTGCCTGTCTGTCTCTAATCTGTGAAATCGATAACTTTCGAAAGAATTGTTCCATTGGATTGTGCTTTGGCAAAATTTTTAGAGGCCGGAAAAGGAAAGAAGAGTTCGTTAACCGGACATTTTTGATCAATGAATCTGGTTTTATCCATCAAAATAGATTTTTGAAAAATGAAAACTGCACATTTCCGTTCAAAATATGCAAGGTGAGAAAAAATGTTAATAATCAAAATTATTTATTTTAAAAAGATCTACAAATTTTAAAGGACCACTTTTTTCATGACATGCATAGTTTTTGTTCAAATCGTGAAAAATGTTAACAAAAATGAAAAATTTTATTTTTCAGCAAAACTATGCGAGATACGTAAAAAATGAAAAGTACTAAAATTGTTTACCTTGAAAAAAAAACTTTAAATTTACACTTGACAATTTTCGATCAGACGTATAGTTTTTGTTTAAATCGCGATAACGCACTTACAAAAATAAAAAAAATACCATTTCCCAGCCAAACGATGAAAGAAATGAAGAAATATTGAATAGAAAAATTGTTCATCTTGGAAAAATCTACAACTTTCATATGTATTATCTTTCAATAAGACGTATGTTTTTTGTTTCGATCGTGACAACGCGTTTTAAACAATGAAAAATTAAATTTGCTAGCGAAACTATGCGAGATGTAAAGATCGGTGTCGAGTATTTTAATCAGTATGTGTCCCTTAAGGCGAGTGGTAGAGCCTTAAGTAGAATTAATTTTACAATAATTTCCATCAAATACAAAAAATTCAATAATCTCTATAGAAGTAGAGGTTTAAAAAATCAGCTTGACCATGAATTTTATTGGAGGCTAGATGAAAACACGCATTTTATAAGTTGAGTAATTACTTTATTCATTATTTAAATATCAGCTAATTTAAAAATGTATTTAGAATCTACGTGCGTGCTTTAAGTTGTGGATATTTAATATTCATGCTTTCCGATCTTTAGTTCTCAAACAATTTTGCTTGGGGCGAAATAATATTTTAACGACCCAGGTTTTTAAATATTGTATAATATACATGAGCTGAAAATTTTGATTGTTTAGACACTTATCTATATGTATACTAAAGTAAAGTACTGAAGCAAAGTAAAATTATTTCAAAATAAATTATAGAACTGATGTATGATCTTTTCGTCCCGGCATATATTAAGAAGTTACTTCATAAAATTAAAATTTAGTTCTTTTGCGCAGTTTAACACACAGCGAATTGCATGTACCAAAAACAAATTATCGAAAATAACACTTATGGTACGTGAATATGATAATAAATTTTGGCAGATTCAAGCACGTTTTGAAAAAAAAAATTTGAAGTACCTAGATCCACTGAAAATATTTGTCTTGCACCCATCGAATTCTGGTGAATCTTGCTGCTATTTCCAGTTTTCTCGGGCACTCCTAAAATATTCCTTTTTAGATAGGAAATACAAGAAATTATAGGAGACATGTTAAAAATATTTCATACCACCATATTAGGATTAAAACATTCAGATTATAGAAGTGGCTATAATGATGAAGTAAAACTCCGGCGCTGCTTAAAATGTTTTGAATATTCAAGAAAAATCATAGAAGAAGTAGTCTAAAAATAAGATAATAATTTGAAAAGTGTCTCCTTTCGCCTTTGCAGTTTTTTACTGGGAAACGCTTGAGGCGTTTCGAATTTTAGCTTTTGAATTGGAAAATTTAAAAACTTGAAAATTTTTTTCGCCTAGAATAAACAATTAATGAAAGCTAAACTTTTCAGAATAAGTTCAAATAGCAATCATTCAAGAATAAGATTTCAAAACAAACAGCTTGTTGCATACAATATTGTTTGTAACAGATGTTAACATAAAATATATAAAACATAAACGATTCAGAGACGATAAGTTCGGAATAGAACTTCTGCTTTGACATGAATTGAAACTACCCAGGGAGACTTAAAGAGCAAATTTAAACTCTTATCATAAAAAAAAAATTTCTACGCCAAATCACACAAATATACCAAAATAGAACAATAACAGCCATGGAGCGTTCAAAACTGATCAATTTTTGACTCCAACCGCATGATTATTTTCATTATATACTTTCTATTGAAAATAACCTGATTGTTATAAGGTAGGAACATTACTTCTCTGCCTGAAGCAATTCTATGTCAAGTAATTTCTAGATACTTTCTTGATTGAAAGAAGTACGATTACTTACAATGTAAACAAAAAATATGGATGAAAAAATACTCTGACTTCTTTCTTAACGTATAAATTTTTTTGAAATTTCTATAATGAATTTCAGGACATTTTGCGTTTGAGTCGTGGTAAAATTATTGGAAACTTGTTCCACTTCCTTTGTTAAAAAAATTCTGAACAGTCCTTGAACATGAATCAAAAGTATCCTCTATTCAATTTTCTATTTCACTTTGGATTCGTTGAACAAATTTGGATGACGTTCATTTCTATATGTTTGGAATATCATCAATGCGAATATAAAAATTCAGTTGGCGGAAAGAAGAATTTTCTAATAGTTTCTAACGTCCATTCTGTAAATAAAGAAAACTTGTTTAACTCATTGTGCTATCAGATAGTTGTTATTGGGCCAAAAATCTTGTGATTTGGAAAAATATTTACTGAAGGGTAGAACTTTTGAGATTCTCATGGATATTGCTGATTTCGATCATTTTTAGCTCTTTTCTTGGCGATTAGAAATATTTTTTGTGGTATAGTTTCGATGGGATTTTTAACGACCTTTCGAATAGTTGCATTCGTTTTTCAAAAAAAAAAAATTTTACCCTCAAAAATGAGGGTCAAAAACATTTTTGATTTTTTTGGAAAATCGACACGTTTTTTTCGTTTTTTTTCATCTCGAATTGAAGCCCACAATTTTTCCTATAGGACCATATAGAATAAAAAGTGGGCCTAGCATTTTTTTTAACAATATTTCAATCATAATATGAAATTTTACAAGACTTCAGAATATTATTTTGGAAATTAAGATGAATGTAATTACGTATAAAATTATCTTCTGATTTCAAATGCAAACGCGAAATTGTAAATCTACATCCATTTGGCTGATAACTTTGAGAGGGTCATATATCATTAAGTTTCTTGTGGATTATTTTCCTTCGCCAGTAAGACTGTTTATCATAGCTTATTATTTCGGATCTCGTTCCAAACAATAAATTTTGAGCTACAATATATCCTCTGATTCTCTGACAGAACCATTAGAAAGACACGTCAGAATAAAAATTTTTCAGTGTTTATTAAGATATTTGTCATACGAGATAAAAGTGCCGATAATACACGGAAAAAATAGGTTATCGAATTTTTCGTTGACTGTCAACCACTTTTGGATAGGATGAAAAGTTCGTGAAATTTTCATTAACTATTTATAAAATCTTGTGCAGTGTTCATTGAATTTTCTTGAACTTTGCAAAAGAAATGAACAAGTCAGTCGAAGTTTAAGAAAATTTAACAAACAGTGTACGAGATTGTGGAAAAAGTTAATGAAAATTTCACGAACTGGCATGTCCAAAAGTGGTTGACAGTTAACGAAAATTTCGATAACTTATTTTTTCCGTATAAGCCAGTTGTGTGTTGAGACTAGAAATTAAAATACAAAACCATGTGACTCCTAAGCACATACCAACATGGACCAGTTCCGTTTCCCGTACGCATGCCATGGTGTACAATATGCGACATGACAGACAAAGCATTGGGGAACACCTTTCGCACCCGTGTCGGCTATCGCGAGTGAAATTTAAATATGATTTTCCTTCGATCGCTGATTCACATCATGTGCGACCGAATAACATAGATTCGCAGGGAGCAAATTAAATAAAAGGGTCGGGCCACTCCTCCGTCAGTCGCAGTTCGATCGCCGATTGTGTATCACCCATTGAGTTTCAGTCCCTGTTGGTGTACATCAAAGAAATCATCATTATTTGTGCTACAAAACAATACAAAATAAAATTCGTGACCACGTGACATTGCCGGAGGAATATTATAAAATGCGTATTTTGTTGGTGACAGGCGTTCTGGCCTTAGTGGCTGTATCCTCAGCATCTCAGGACTTACTCACCAGCTCTTTGAACAATTGCATTAGTGCTGAATCCTGGCTTGGATGTTTGAAACACGAACTTCTAGGATATTTGGATAACAAATTGGGAACAACGACAGAAGCTAGATCATTAGATTCCGTTAATGAAGCGATTGTTGCCAGGACTTTCAAGTATCTAAAATCTTTTGATTATGCAGTTGACTTGCCTTTCGTTGATGCAAGACTGAAGTACAGACCCAGCAGAAGTCTTGCTGATCTTGATGTCGAATTTAAGGAAAACGAAGTTGCTACGAGCCAGGCGCGTGGCTTATTGAAACATAAATTGCTGCTGCCATTTTATCTTCTTCTCAAACTGAAACTCAAAGCTTTGATGCCGATCTTTGTTGCCATCATTGGACTCAAGGCTCTGAAGGCTCTCATTCTTTCGAAATTGGCAATTCTGGTTGTTGTTGGATTCCTCGCTGTGCAGTTCTTGAAGAAGGGGGGAATGGCTCCTCCAATGGGTAGGTCACGTTGATAAATCATTCTGTTATTTCTAAGTTTACAAATAATTTGAAATTTTTTCACATTTACGTATGATAGTAAAGACTTTAGTTCTTCAAAAAGTTCAAAAATCATTTTTGCTTTGGATGAAAAGTGTATGTATATATTTCAGTAAAATCAGTCAACTCAGAAGAAACACTTTATTTCAAATTACATTATACTTAGGTAATAGACTAATCAGTAAGTTGCGAAATTTTGAACATTTAAAATGAAAGGATCATGTGAATCATTCAAATTCAGTTCTGAAAAGTACAGGATACAATCTTTAAACAATAAGTCAGATTTGATCATATGTCAATAATGGAAATTTCTTTAAGGAATGTCAATGGAACCAATCCCAGCTTATGGAGCTCCACCTCTACCCTCGACTACGTCGAGCTACGATCCGGTGAACACATGGGATGGGAATGGACCATATTCCCGAGTATGGACTCCATCAAATGGAGCTGATGCTCAAAGTTTGGCCTACAATTACTACTCGTCTGGTAGTAACTCCGGTTCGTATGGCTCTCCTTCATCTTCGTCCTCATCTTCCTCATCAGGAAGCTCGTCGAGTTCTTCAAGCTACCCGTAACATTTGTATCAGCTGGGTTGATATGGAATCATTTATCATGATCTAAAGTCATCTATGCCTAATCGTGTAGTTGTTTGGAATAATTTTGGATCATGTTCATCACTCGCCGATTGCAAAATGCATCAAGTAATAGAATAACACTCTGACGAATCCCATGGACTGAGAGGGATTCTTCTGGGAAAAGCTTAATCCTGAAAATTCCACTTATGTTCATTTTGTACACAAATCAATTTTTTGTTTACTAAGATCATTTAGACGAGTGAGGTGTGCGACGGTACTACTTACCTCTGAAACTCGGAAATCTATTTTAGGTTGGAAGAGATTATTCAAAGACATTATTTATTTTTCGAACACTATTTATTGTTTTTCTGCATTTGTTGAGAAAAAAAATTATTCAAATGTTGTATATATTTATGTGTGTGTATGCATACCGGATTGTACAAGATAGTTGTCTAATCATCTAATGTATCCGACATATCATTCTGATATTAGAATTATGATACTTTTTAATTAAAGTATTTTAAGTAAACCAAAAGTGATTAGTTTATTTTGAAGGTTTAAGGAAATGAAGGAAGCAGTATCAAATTAATACAAGATTGAATTTTCCGTACTAAGTTATTCACAGGGATTGCAGTCATTCCCTCGAAACCCCTTTTTTCCTATTACACCCCTCTCCCCCATTTTTCTCCAAGTCTTCTCTAATCCCTAATCTTGAAATAGTAGAAAATTTAGAGGACATTGGATTTGAAACTATTGAGATGCAAATACAGTCACTAAATGAGTCATTAAACTGAAAATTTGAGAAACATTGATAAAGCTTAAAAAATTTAGTGGATACTATTGAAATTAAAAAAGTGTTCAGTTGAAAGATTACAAAATTTGGAAGTCTTTGATTCAACTACGTTAAAATTTTGAAAATTTGCAACTACAAAATATAGAAAATTTAGAACGAAATAAAAAATTTACCAATGAGCACGCAGTTTTATTTTAAAAATGATAAAACACTTGGAATATTCTCTATTTACTAACCTCTCCTTTACAGAATGGAACGTTCACATATTACGTAACGCACTTTTCTTTTGTTTAAATAAAGAAGAAAATAAAAATGCCGGGATGCCAAAAGAGATGCAACGTGTAAACAAAAAAAAGTGCTTTGCGTAATATGTGAACGTTCCCTAACCTCTCCAGAAAGCAAGGGAGGAATCGAACCCGCAACCAGACGTTGTGGGTCCAAAGCACATGCCCTAGCC
>WSXT02168789.1:0-23338 GCA_011762715.2 Neuroterus valhalla | reverse complement strand
GCAAATGAGACTTGCCACAGGTGAGACTTGCCGCATGTGACTCAATATGGACCCTATATTTTGAAGTTGCAGATAAAACATTATGGGCACCAAATACCTTTCCCTTTTCCTGAGTTTTATAAGAGGCGGAAAGGCACTCCTGTGATTAGTCATGGGAATAATGTAGGTCGCACGGTAAAAAATGATAAATCCATCATAAATATGGACCCATATCATGTCCAATTTTGAGGTAGTTAGTGTTTTATACTAAGCACCAATTTTGAATGTCTAAACACGAGTATTATGGATTATGAATTTGTTTGAAAATATATTCGATAAACTCCCAATAAAGGTTTCCATAGTTTATTTTAAAAGGTTCAATGAATTTCATCGGCAAATCGTGATAAACCAGAGAGAGAGTAGAGATGATAATGTTCTGCGTTTCTAATAATGTCGCTGAGAACATTCCCTCGAGAATAGATTAGTGGTTATGGGATGATTAGTACTAGTGAACGCTTTGTTCTTACCCTAAAATATAATTAAGACAAATGACAACCTGCAGCATAACCGTACTCAGAGTAATTGGTTAAGAGCAGGAAATATTATCATGTTGAGCTAAACCAAATACTCTGAGGCTCATGAATTATCTGAACTATTAATTTGGTTGATGTTACTGGTACGAGATGCATATTTCTTTCTCTTTGTGGTTGTCATAATAAAGTCATAAATGTGATGCAATTTTTCTTTTTTATGTTCAAATGGCATTTGAGATGGCTTCCCCGTAAGATTGAAGCTGTGAATGACGTGAAATGAAATTACCTAGATTGCACTCCGTTCTGGACTCCAAGGACCCTATCTGCATAAAAGCGTTAGCTTTCAGAAAAGTATAAAAGATGGAGAAATGGCTAGTTAAATGAACATATGATCGCGTATTTTTGGACTTATTTTTAGAAATTTTACTTTACAATTGGATTCGTGATACGTTCCGTTTGTTTCAAAATTATTCACATTTCATTGCACGATAAACATATGATAAAGGCTTATATTTCCCACGCTGATGAACAGGTTTGTCTATAAACTTGATTAAGGTCCTTTCATGCGATAACAAATCAAGAAGTGATGAACATTGTAAATATTTTTTATTGTAACAATAAGTTACTCTAATACAAATGGGCTTCTATTGAGAATAGTTTTGTATAGTTTTTCAAACACAAAAATATTTTGGGATAAATTCGAATTCAGTCGAACAAAACCACTTTCAGAACAAATTACGCTTTCGATTGATATTCATAAAAATGATTTAATCATGCAAATCCGATTTGAAAGATTGGAAATAATTTTTGTCGTGTATACCGTAATTTTATAAAAGTGAATCATGGCTTTTCCATTGATCCGATTCAATGGGACAGTAGAATATTTTCAATTCGTGAATATGCATAATTCATGTTTTAAAACATTGACATGGCTCTGATTTTCCTTTTATGTACAAATGTTACACAACCACATGAATATGTAAAAACCTACAATAATAATTCTTATAAAATGATGGAAAATTCGAGTCAGTTACTGGGGAGACCAAAACTAAAAAATCAAACAAAAATAACCGTTTCTGTTTTAAGGATTTTGAGTGCTTGATTTATTGGTTGAGAAATAAATAATTCATATTCTAATATTATTGAAATACTTTTGGAGTTATTCTTTTTCCAATTTGATACCTTGGTCGAAAATTTGAACAAACTTGTCTGGAGAAGTCGATACATAAAAAATTTAAATCAATAAATAATTAGAAACATGTTGATACACATAGAGGAATTCAGAAGTGAAACAAAGTGAATGGACAATGGGATACCCAGTAACGTGGATGTCATACTTCCGTCTCTTCTTTCGTGTCATTATCGTTTTTACAGTTCGTATCAATTTTTTCTTTTATATCGAATGCCTGTGATAGGTAAAAAGCAGTCACTACCTGCTCGCCAAGGATAATCTATCAAAGAGAAAGACTCGGGACAAAGAAAAAACGACCTGTCACTCGGCATAAACGTCGCTCCTCGCTTTCGTTGGCTCACATTCAGAAGGTATCCCCGTATCTGATTCCTTCTCTTTTTTACGGATATACGATAGCAGATCTGTGCCCTTTTCCACGCGAGAATGTAGCGCTCGAATGATCGAGAAAATTGAATTGGAAAAGTAACTCTTCGCCGCAAAAGAAAATCAAGGCGATCACAAGGAGGTCAGTTGAAACCTCTCGAAAATAAGTGCAACGATGAGCTGACCCTTTTTGCCATAGGTCATCACCAGGGATGGGATTGTAAGTCTTTTTGAGGAAATATGGATACCTATATATTAGGGTGGTCCAAAAATGCATTAGAACTTTTTTTTCCTCGAACTTTTATAAGAACAGCCCTGAAAATTTGTTAGAATCTACGAAAAAAACGCATTCTTTTTGGAAAAAAAATATTCAGAGGCGGCGCAAGCCCCATGAAGTTTAACACGCATTTCATACAAGAAAAAAAGACGTTCTTGTAAATTTTATCAGAATTTCTCAATATTAGGTGAATCGAGTTCGAAATTCACCATTTCTCTTCACAATCAGTCACATAATACGAATAAAATATTACTTTTCAAATATCACCCCTATAAGTATGTTTTCTAGGGAAAACTACCATAGGTGAAAAAATTGGGTTTCTCGAGTTTTTGGCGCTAATTATGATTTTGTTGCCGTTTTTTTAACGCAGATTGTTTCAAATCCATGAAATACTACTTTATACTGATTAGCAACCTTCTCTAAGAAAAGGATTAGAAAGTCAAGATTTTTTCTGAATTTTTCAACTTATTTTCAACGTTCTAGTCAAAGCAAGGTGATAATTAGTTGAATTTAACAAAAATACTTGTTTAAACCATTTGTTTCTAATTAAAACAATATCCTTTTAGAATGATGCTACAAAGTTGCGGGTTTTTCTGCAATTTTCAACTTCTTGTCTACTTTTCAATTGAAGTAAGTATTTATTCAATATAATTTAGCAAAAATAATGGGTTAAACAAATTGTGAATGTTTATAGCTATCGTCTTCTAGATTAGTACTACATAGTTGCGGGTTTTTCCTGAAGTTTTTAACTTTTTATTACTTTCCAATTAGATTAAAGTAATGATGAATTCATGTTGAAAAGGTAATTGTTTAAGCAATTTATTATCATTGCTTATAATATTTTCTTTGCTCAATGATAGAAACTTGCGGTTTTTTCTGGAATTTTTAACTTTTGGTCCACTTCTTACTTGAAGTGAGTTAATATTTAATTTATTTTAACAAAAATATTTATTTAAAAGAATGATTATTGTTTATGACTTATTGTTTAACTTTGATATACCTTTTCAGTTGTGAACAAATAATAAATGAAGTTCAGAGAGAATCATATTTAAAATAGTATTGTATTGTTTCAAGTACATTTTTTATTCTTTTCCAATGTTAAAAAAAAATTAATCAACAATTAAATTTAATTCAATCTTATTGGATTTCATTCAAATTCCATCCAGTGCAAAGTTGAACATTTCAGGAAAAATCACAACTTTCTAGCACTTATCTAAGAAAAAATGGTTATAAAGAATAATAAATTGTTTGTAAAAGCATTTTTGTTAACATGCATCAACTATTACCTCACTAAGTGAAAAGTGGACAAAAAGCCTAAGAGTTTAAATTGAATTGAATATTTACTCACTTCAAATGAAAAGTGGGCAAAAAGTAAAAATTTAAGAAAAAACAGCGAGTTAAAAAACTGTGAAAAATCATAATCAGCGCCAAACCCCGAAAAAATCCATTTTTTCACTTATGGGGGTTTTTCGGAACCCTATAAAACAGACTTATGAGGGTGATATTTGGAAAGTAATATATAATCCGCATTCTATGACTGATTGTAAAGAAAAATGGTGAATTTTGAACTCGATTCACCAAATATTGAGAATTCTTAATAAAATGTATAAGAACGTATTTTTTTCTTATGGGAAATACGTGTTAAACTTCATGGGGCTTCCGCCACTTCTAAATAATTTTTTTTTTTTTTATAAAAAAATTCCTCTATTTTTCATGGATTCGAACAAATTTCCAGGCGTTTTGCATAAGAATTCGAAAACAAATTTTTTGGACCTCCCTACTAGGTATACTTGAACCCCGTTTTGAGATACCCCAGTCAATCCTCTTCCGAAAATCTTTGTTATTAGTGAGGTGATCCAAGGGGACCAGCAGGAGGTGTGGTGCGAGCTGTGCCATTTCAACAGGGACGCACATATCACGCGAAAATTTTAAACACGCATTTTGATATTTCGCATTTATTTTTGAATAACCCCAAATAACTCTTGTCATTAATAAGTCTTTATGATGAGAAATGTCTGTGTATTTTTTCGCAAGAAATAAACGCGTGAGTATAATCATTTGAGATGCGTCGCTCGCAGCTCCATAAAATTTACAAAACAAAATACGTTTGGATGAAACTTTTCGAAGAATCGTAAAGTGTAGAAGAACGATTTCTTATTTTTAAAAACTCAAATGGCTTCCTAATAGATTCTATAGATTCCTTGCGCCCGATCCGTCTATCTTTTGAGCTTTATTTGCTTTAACTAGGCAAAACAAGCTCATCTGATCGATTTCGATCAACCTCCTCGTCCTTCATTTTGAAACATCGAGAAATATACCGGACTCGATATTGTTAAATCTCCTGCAATGAAACACTAGATTATTAAATTGCCGCGTTTTTTAGTAAATAAACGAAACATGGAAACAGCGCGTGAGAGGTTATTAATCTCGTTGTCGCGTCGCTCTTCGGTGCTTCTGATTCATGGCGCAATGAATCTGTTTAATCAATCACCGCTTTTTACGCCAGAAGGCCTTCGAGTGTGAAAAATTACCGGTTGCCGGATCTCGCGCTATGGCACGTTCGTACGAATGCACTCCATTCTTAGGGAATAACGACTCTAGTCGATTGAGGGTCTCATCAGCGAAGCGCTTGACCGCGTAATTACTCTTAGTGACGCATTACGGTCGATTCAATTACCGAGAACGATTCGTTTTGCGGATCACAGGCGCCCGAGCATATCCTCGAGGAAGGATCGTAATAACGTCTCGACGGAATCGCTACTCTAATTGCCATCACACTCAGAGCCCTCCATCTCATCCCCCTCATCTCCACATTCGTCATTTGAAAATAGAGCTTGTAAGGCGCTGAGTGTTCAATACGTGAATATAAAATCATCATAAGGCGGAACGGAAACTATGATCGATTTGAAATAATGAAATCTTGATGATCAATAGTGAAATGCTACTATTTCATTTAGATGCTCGTGAATTATAAATAACTAGCTGCGCCCTGTGGCGGCGGCTTTGCCGCCGCGGAGAAGCATACGAATGACAGCGGCGTCATCTGTCGAAAATTGGTTGTACCAACTCAGAAACCCTCGCGGGCTCATGCAAAACTTTTCTGGAGATCATCACATGATCAAATGCATAGTTAACGATTCTATAAAGGACGTTCCGATAAACATTCATTTTTATATGTATACCTACTAGCTGCGTCCTGTGCCGGCGGCTTCGCCGCCGCGGAGGAGAATGCAAATGACAGTGTTGTCATCTGTGAAAAATTGGTTGTACCCAGTCAGAAACCTTCGTGGGCTCTTGCACAACAACTTTGCTAAAGATCATCACACGGTCAAATGCATAGTTTACGATTCTATAAAGGGCAAAGAGACAAACATTAATTTTTATATATAACTAGAACAATGGTAGGAGAAAGCTATCATGGAGAATTTTGATATTGATCTATGAGAAAAAAGGCGGTTAAGTGCAGACTGATCTAAATAGAGCTGTATCTTATCTACTCTTTCCTCGACTGGCTAGAAGGCATTTTTTTTTATCACCCTTCTTTTATTTGTATTCCTTTCTTTCACTTCCAACATATTTCTGCTCACCACTTTTTTATAACCTACTTTTTATTCTTGTACTCACCCTCTCACTTCATTCTGTTACCCACCTCTTCTACTCGTCGTCCATTCTCCAACCTATCCCCACCCATCCCTTCATATCTTCCCTTTTTCCAATCCTGCTTTTCATCTCACCACATATCCCTTTTACTCTTCTTTAATTTATCCTTCATATTCTCTTCCCAGACCTACACCTATGCCTCTTTTTTCATCTCCTTCCCCCTTATTCGACCAAAATTTCGAGCGATGTGTCTTTAGTGGGATTTCAGGTAGAGAGCAGCCTGGGTTCCTCATAGGTTTTGGCGTGCTGGGAGTTTTTACAACTTGATAAGGCTGTTGGGTGAACACTGGAACGTTGATAGGTATTGCGAATATTTTTGTTTCGGGGTTTTTTTTTTGGAAAAAAGACGGAAAATAGAAAAAAGAGAAATAAGGGGATTCAGAGGTTGCTTCCTATTTTATCTTTCCTATTTTTTTTTCATTTACGGTTTTTAATTACATATTTGTTCTTTTCTGAAATTTCAAAAGGTATATTAAAAAGTGTTTTTCCCTCGAAAGGGAACACAAATTCTATTTTTTAATTTGATTTTTTTTCCATTTTTCTGCTCCTGTAGAATGCTGCCAACTGAGAGTTAAGCGGGCATTAAGGCCATGCGATGCTCAGGCGAATGGTCAATCAGGTTCATGTACCCTCGGTTTCTTCGACAATAATTTAAATTTAAAAAAATGAATTCGGAGAAGCATAATAATAGGTTAACGGACGTCTCGGACGTCCCAGCGTGCAATTTTAAATTTTGGACTAAATTCATATTTTCTATGAAATAAACTTTTTCATTTGTCTGCGAATGAGCATGGTTCCAGGTCATTTGTTTGCATGCTCCACCGCTGTTCCTAAATTTTTGGCCGCAAATAGAGTGCACTTTGGGAGTAAGGTTGTGGGGAGTTGTAATACACATAACCTCAAAATACACGTACTTTAGAAAAAATTCCGAAAAATAAACCTTTTTTCCAATTATATAACAAAAGAAGAGTTCGACGACGTCCGTTAGCATGTGCTTTATAATTCCTCAAGTTTTTGAGTGTAAATATTTATCATTTTCGTAATGTAATGTCAACTGGGGAATCTAGAATCGATAATTTCCTAGGGATGACATGGCCTCAAAACAAATGTGTTAAATAGTTCATTAATTGCTCTATGAAGACTAGGAGAAGGAGTGTCAATGATATGTGCTGGCGGTCTCGAAAAATGTACGGCATTTTCGTCAAGGTTTTCGGCCGTGCGGTGGCGCCGCGGTCGGTAGTGTCTGGTTTTGCTATGTTCCTTTGCCGCGTGGAGGGGAGCGGCGGCCGTCTTGGTTCAGACACTATGACGAAATTTCCGAACGATCCTTATGCATTACGTTGACACTCCTTCTTACAGTCTCCATGAATTGCTCTCTAGGAAATATAATTCTGAATAAATATTAAATAAATCTAGGATTGATACTGTAGACACATGTTGTAGACATAATCGCAATTTGCACAAACCATTTAGCTGTATTCAGTTCACTGGGGCACACTGAGTAGGGAATTTAAATGTAGGATATTAGCACATCACACAATTATCAGGCGGTTCTAGAGTCAGGAGAGGAGAGATGTAGAGTTGGAAGAGAACGAAGTTGGTGGGTGGAAAACGCGAAGGAAATGAGTCAAGAAACTTTGTCGGAAAGTAGGGTGAGTCCTGGGAGGGGGCGTTTGGGGTTGTAAGCTGAAGCCGCCATGGCATGACGTAGTCGTCGCTGAAGAGTCAGAGACCGAAGGTAGACGGGCGTTATCGGAAAAGAGCTTTGCCGTCTTATTACGCAATTTTCAGGGCCAGAGCAAGAATTTGTAGCGTATGCTAAATATTTTTCCACGATACCTCACACCATCCTACTACCTAGTCCGCATCGAAAATAACCTATTTTCCACTCTCCAAATAAAAAAAGACGTAACCGGAGTTTGATGTATTTCATCTAATTGAGTCGAATAATAATGTCTGAAGCATGCCATCTAGGTGGAATATTCCATGATATATTAAAACATTCTAGGGAGATGAATTGTGCAAATGTATTCTTATCCTTCACACAATTGCGCAAACATAACTATGTATAGATTATATTTCCAATTCAAATTAAATTATATCAAACCACATTCGAAGCACTATCAAGTTCAAGCCTCGAAAATGGTTAGACTCATATGGAATCTAATTAAGCTTATATTCAAAATAAATTGCTGTTGGTGGGCAGTAACGATTTCAGAACTTCAAACACCTAGAAGGAATAGGCACTCTCTCTCCAGAAAACTCAAATAGGCATGGTGATGGTTTTGACCCAGTAGAATCTAACTGTAACTGCCATTCAATGTGGGCGTGGATATTGATGTGGACGTGTCTATTGATGTAGGCGTGGATATTGATGTGGGCGTGTTTACTTCCGTAGATGTTAGATAGACGAGCGTTTTAAAATAAAAATCCGGCTGCAGACGCTAGGGGTTTTCAGATATCTAGAATCTCAAAGGATTGAGTACGTCAGGCATTGCTTGGAGGCTTATTATGAGAGTTGGGGTTATTGGGGATTTTGGGAAGGGATTTGAGTTTAAGGGTTCAACGTCTGACGATCTCATGTGGGAGGGGGGATATAGATATGTAAAAACCCGAAAAAGGGTATACATGGAGTGAAAAATCCAATCATTTATACTTTAATTTAATTCGATCTGTATAAATCCAAACATCATCTGGGCAGATTTTCCAGATTGGAAAGGAAAGTGGATCAAGACGGACAGAAATTTATTCTCTCCTAAATAAAAAATCTATGTGGTTGATTAGCTAGAAACTGACGATAACAAATAACGTTACATTGAGGGAAGTGGTAGAAAAAGAGCGTGAAGGTAGGGTAATTCCCTGATAACCAACTTCTACGCCCCGCCATCCACCTATCTTACCCATCGGCTTTGTTGTTGGCTATTTGAAGCCATGCACTTTGTACTTATAAGCAGTAGGAGTGGGATGCATCAGTACAGAAGGAATTAGGCTACTGCAGATTATACTTGCAGGTATGTAGGGCGAAAGGAAGAGTTAGGGTGATTAGGGGATATGTCGTGAAGTAGTACATCTATGGAATGCGAATGATGGTTTATATGGGACGGGCAGACCATATGGTTACTAAGGGAAAAGAGGAGCTTCAGAAAAAGGGTTCGGGTTTGTGAGTAGAGC
Source organism: Neuroterus valhalla (assembly GCA_011762715.2). Classification (NCBI taxonomy): domain Eukaryota; kingdom Metazoa; phylum Arthropoda; class Insecta; order Hymenoptera; family Cynipidae; genus Neuroterus; species Neuroterus valhalla. Next base: position 14,163 of record WSXT02168789.1, on the reverse strand, counting down.
TGGATGGATGGCTCAGTATGTGTGAGCATGATATACCTACATATCCACTAGTTACAGAGGTTTCTCGATGAACTTATACCACCATTAGAGCTAAGCATGTCATTTGGGTAGAATATTCCAGAATATCTCAAATCATTCTGGGAAGATGAAGTGGTTAGGTAAATTGGGGGAGGGAGATCTAGGTAGTAAGTGAATAGGATGGAAAACACTTAATATGGTAGAGGTAAGTAAGACCAAGGAAGATGAAGTCATTATAAATGAAGGTGATTAGAGGCCTAGAGGAGCGGTATCGTGATAGAGGAAATGTGGTATATGTGGTAAATCAAGAGCATCTTGAGATATTCCTGAAGAGAAAGGGTGGTAAATAAGAGGCACGGATAGGTTAGATAATGTCATCGTGGAGTAGAGAAGAACTGAGGTGGAATGATTGCAATGATGGTGAGGAAAATGAGGGAGTAGGTTTTACAGAGAAGGGTTATTGGAGGAAGGATATAACTCTGGGCTGATAATCTAATGCTAGGGGATGTTGTCATGGAGCAAATATGAAAGAAAGAATAAAGAAAAGGGAGTGGTGAGGGTGTGGAAGAAAGGATTCAAGAACATGGAAGTAGGAGGTATTGACAGGGAAAGATCAAGAAGGTTTGGGAAGATGAGTGTCGGGAGTGATAAAATTATGGTAAGTCGTATGGGAGGTGTGAAGGAGTATATGGTGGAGGTCAAATTCTATAGTAAAGGAGAGGTATTCTGAGGGGGAAGGTGATTTGTTTTATGATGTAGATCAGAAACGGAGTAGACGAGGGTGGTGAAGTGTGATTAGAAGACAGAGGGGGAAGGATGAGTCTGGTAGTTTGTATGACAAGGGGATGAGAGATAATAAATATTTCGAAAAAGGTGTTTAGGAGGGGACTAAAATCCGGCTATAAACCAACTCCAATAAAAACTTGTAATTGAGTTACGAAGGTAATATAAAGTTACTATTTGGCTCTACTTCTCCAATTAAATAGCAACTTTTTGTTGTTAGCTTTCTTTGAGATTCACTAAAAGCTTGTCTCTCCTATAGAAAAATAGATACTGTGAAGAAGGAATAAAGATCTATGTAAAAATGTTAATAACTTGATAGCGGTTTTGAAGGACCGTGAATGAAATGATATTTTCTGTAAGCAGCATCTGTCTCGCTGTTAGTAATAAATGTCTTTAATCTTAGAAAGTTCCGATTCAGAGAAACATAGTTCTAGTTGTGTCAAGATCCACTTTGCTTGAATTTCGGGAATGAAAATCCACGCTGAGAGAGACCCTGCAGGAATCTTGATTGCAGAGCTGAGAGATATTTCGTAACGAAGCTCTTAGTTAGTGAACGCTGGGAGTGCTTTTTCCTCTTACTTATTCGTAGGTCATTTGATATCTAAAAGAATGACCAAGCTTCAAAGCTTTCCTTTAAAATTCCTCAAGAACAGGTTTGGGTTTAAAAACAAATTATTACTGAGGCCTCAATTAGCCCAGCGAGAGACCTGTGGTAAATATTCATTTTTGTATTTGTTTTTTGAGTCCTTAGGACTTACTTCTTATTTTCAGAAATTACTTCTAGAGAATCAGGTATTCAAAACTAGCCTTATAATTTCATGTTTAATCCTCATTTATTATTTACGTCTTTCAGAAAGACGACCGGAAAATCTGGGACTAATTCGGAAGTTGCCTAGTGGTATGGAGGTGTCATTAATTTTGACATTGCCTCACCCTCGTATATTCTAACGCCTTCCTTCCGGCTGCGCTCTTTCAGTGATAAATTTTTTGTTATCAAGCGTCCCGCGGCGGAATCTGGATATTACATTCGGTTACTTCGCAATTTCCATGATATCTAATTTCTCCCTCGAGGGCTCGCAAAGTGGAGCGTTCTTGACGAATCGTTTCCTGAAATTTGAAAAGTTAGAGCCACTGTGAAAAATTATCCCTTGCGGCATTATTAATCATATTACGGGACGGCTTTAAACATCCATTACTCCTTTACATCTATAGTCGATTTCGGTACTCACCGACGTAATTCATCACCATGGCCTTCCGATATCAGTGTTCCAGCTCACTTGCTTGTTATGAAATCAAATCGTGTAAGCTCCCTCATTTCCTAATCCCGCTTGACACATCACTTTCAGGATAGATATTGGACAAGTAGCTTCTAATTCTCATTCCGATCGTCAACTCCTTTAAATAATTTATTTACAATTCTAGGCATTGTACCATTGCAGTAGAGTCTCAATTCACAAGAGAAAAAGAAAAGCAAGAGAGAAGTTCGCAATGGGAAAGTAAACGTATCGAAAAGAGATTGGCATGTTTACTCTGAAAAATTAGATTCTTCTCTTCCCTAGAGAGATACCTTGAGAAATTGCCTTTTTACTAAATTCTCGTTTTCAATCCTCTTTGGATAGATTTCTGCTAAATTGTTTTAGCATTTAGTCTGTTGGAATTGATTTACTTCAGCGAAACTTTGAAATTATTGCATAAGTAATTTGCTGACCTAAGCGAAGGTTAATCATATGTCTTTGATCTGTATACACAAACAAGTACTTTTGTTTTGAAATCAAAAGGCGGAATCAACGTTGATAAAAACCTGATCGTATTATCACCGAGACTTAAATCCGGATGAAATCGAAAAGTTTAACGACATACCTACAACGCAACGTTCGATCAAGCGCTCGTTTTTATTGCCCAGAGGGAGTTGGGTTAGCAGTTAGGGGTTTCCGCAGAAGAAGGGGTAAATAGAGGGGACGTGATAGAGCAAACGAGTGCCTATAACTGGCAACAATACCCCAACCGCTTAGCCATACAGAGGCTCTCGTATTAAGTAACAAGCGCTGATGAAAATACCGTTCGGTTCCGTAAGCCAATATCCTCGTGTGATTTTACACGGAGCGACCCGCTTGTAAAACAAAAAATGAAAAAATAAAATTCCTCTCAAGCAAATAGAAATGGAAATTTAGCGGAACACGCCGCCGGGAGTAGCGAAGCGCAATTCGAGGAAAATAGAGTGCGAAATAAAACGTAATACCGGACCTAGCGTCCCGGCAAATGTGTTCTTATCGTCCACACAATCGCGCAAACATAACTGTGATTAGTTTCCACTTCCATTTTGAACTAGGTTGTATTAAGCAATATTGAAAACACTATTGAGTTCAAATCTCGAAATTGATTGGAATCATATGGAATCTAATTAGGCTTATATTCAAAATAAATTGATGTCGGTGGACAGTAACGATTTTTAGAACATTAAACATCTAGAGAGAATAAGCACTTTCTCTCTGGAATACTTAAATAGGCATGGTGATGGTTTTACCACAGTAGAATCTTACTGTAACTGCTAATTCATGTGGTCGTGGATATTGATGTGGGTGTCGATATGGATGTGGGCGTAGATATGGATGTGGGCGTAGATATTGATGTGGGCGTAGATATTGTTGTGGTCGTGTTTACTTCTGTAGGCGTTTGATAAACATGGTTTCTCAGCTTCAAAACTAATTCAATCAATCTAAGGCTCATGCCGAAAAAGTTCACAATCCTTCTAAATCGAGCAAGCTACACCAGGTATAATTTGAATCAATCGGAAACCTATCCGAATCCGACTTTACCATTCCTTCAAATCTAATTCGATTCAAATTGACCTGCATAAATCCAAAGCTCATCTAGGCAGATTTTTCAGATTGGGAAAAAGTTGATCAAGACAGATAGAAATTCATTCTTCCGAAAAAAAATATAAGTGGTCGATTAGCTAGAAACTGACCATAACAAATAAGGTTACATTGAGGGAGGTGGTAGGAGAAGAGCGAGAAGGTGGGGTTATTCCCTGATTAACCAACTTTTACGCTCCGTCTACTACCTCTCTTACTTATCGGCTTTGTTGTTGGCTGTTTCAAGCAATGAACTTTGTACATATAAGTAGTAGGAGTGGGATGGAGCAGTGCAGTAGGAATTAGGCTAGTGCAGATCATGGTGAAATAGAGACACGGTGTGTTCTTACACACGACCAATAGAAAAAATACTTCCGAAACGCCGCCATGTTGGATAATTAATCAATCAGAAAGTTTTGGTGGAATTAAGGCCTAAATTGCAACGCAATATAATTTCGCGCTAATTCATCTGATTTGTTGATTCCTCAATATGGCGGCGTTTTGGAAGTGCGCAGAACAGGATGAGAATTGGTCCACGGAGGGAACACACCATGTCTCAATCACACCATGGTGCAGATAATACTGCAGGTATAGGGCGGAAGAAAGAGTAAGGGTGATTAGGGGGTATGACGTAAAGGAGTACATCTATGGAATACGAATACGGGTGAATATGGGACCAAGAGAACATATGGCTAATTAGGGAAAAGAGGAGCCTCAGAGAAAGGGTTGGGGTTTGTGAGTGGAGCTGAGTAGATGGCTCAGCATGTGCGACCATGTCGTACCTATATAACCACTAGTTATAGAGGTTTTTTGATGAACTTATACCACCATTAGAGTCAGTCGTTTGAGGAACTCAAAATAAGTGTGTTTCAAATGACTTGAACTTGAACGAATTGGATATTATAGAAACACGATGGGCTTGCTTTTACTCGTTGGCGGGTCTGGCCACAGCATAGTGTCATGTGGGCGGCAACCAAAAATAAGCGTTATGTGAAAGACAGCCCTAATGAAGGTGCTTTTTCACAGAAGACGTGGTTTTTTATATGAAATCCGAGATGTGGTTGACAAGGTGAGACTCAGGCTTGTGATTGGGCGTGTCTTCGAACACTGAGTATAGGGAAGGTACAGCCTTGACCATCAACATTGAAGTAGGTGTAGTTTCTGGAGAGCAAGGAAGAGGGCTTCTTTGAGAAGGAGGTTAAAAGATGAAATAAGGCCCAGTCAATATAGTTTGTGGACAAAGGGAATGAAAGCGTTCCATTTCAAGTGAAACGAAAATGGGAGTATTGAGGAAGGATGTTGGTGTTAACTCTCCAGAAAGCTGAGAGACAAATAGCTTGAAGAGAAAATATAAATTTAGACTGAGTTGTGCATCGAGACGGATATGAGGTTTAAGGACATCATAATACTTTACTGGCAGCCTCATCTCTCTACAGTTGTTAATTCGATTACATGAAAAATTTTAATGTGTAAAAAATAAATATTAGTAAAAATCTTTTTTCAAAGATATGATTCAGTGATTGTGAGAGATGGATCAAATTTTGCATTTGAGTTAAGCGGAAAAGCGTTACCTGGCAAGAGACAAATATTCTCCTAATGCAGTTTTTTGCATAAAAAATGTCACGTCAAACCTCCACAAAATTCTGGTGAAAATTCCATTTATATTTAGCTCGCAGGTCGGACGGTGAGATTCAAGGGGAGGATTTCATACCTAATTGCTAGCATTATACACACATGAATAATTCAAAGCGTCGCGAAACCTCAACATTACGCAGACTTTCTTGATAACCTGTTTCTCCCCCTCCCGTCTCGAGCTGGGGAAGGCCGCAAAGAAAGAAGGGAGTGTTCCACGAAAATGGTTTTTAGTTAAAGCGCATCATAATGCGCGCGTGTACGTACGTCAGCCAACATGAACTGCTTTTTTCTCTCGAAAAGAAGGTTACAAGTTGCAATTAGCGTTTCTTAACATTTTCTAGATGAAGCGTCCAAGTACCGCTTCATCCGCCTTAAACACTCTTACCAACAGTTCTTTTCATCTCTAGCATAGTGCTACCCAGTTTCCGCCTCGCTCGCGACAAATTTTCTCTGCGCTCTTTCTTTCCTCCCTTTCTGCGCTTTGAGCACCGTATTATAACACAAAGAGTTTCGGAACGAAGGAGAAAGATTCAATTAAGCAGAGACGTTGAGTAATTCAACAGGCGACAAATGTGAATTGCAATGCTAAAACTGCACTTCGCAAAAGCTCCTACCTCACACCATGCTCACAGCAATATTCATGAGAGCGATAGTATTAAGTTTTGACCAGCCCTGCGTGTTGCTAGTGCTGTCATAGAAATCCCTTCTATCTCTCTACTTACGCCTGACAAATGGTTAAAGTTTTCGAAATTGGAAGGAAAATCGAAATCTTGAGTCTTGTGCATAAGTTGTGTAGAAATAAGGGTTCAACAGAAAAATAAGCAATGGAAATATGAGAAAGATGAGAGTGCAAAGTTCATTTCGCTTTTTCCTCTTCAAATATTAATAAATTCATCTGCCTTCTTAAAACTCTCCATTATTTTGATGATTCTTAAATGTTACTTTGAGCGTTTAAATATTGAGTCTACATGGAGTATATATTTCACAATGTAAGGAAGGTAAAAATTATTAAGACGAGCAGTTAATGGAGCCGAATCAAAAAATTTTATTTTAATAAGAAATTTACAGGATGAAGTTATAAAAAACTCCACCTTACCGTTCAAAGCTGGGAAAGTAAACGATTGCACAAACTTTGTTCGTGGATATGAACCTGAAAACTTTATTCATTGAACTTATTTCCATCATCAGAAAGGTAGGAAATAAATGCTCCTACAAACAAAGAATAAAGTCCGTGAGTTTTCCATTCCAAGTATGCTCTGATTAACAATTTGAGAGATTCAAAGACATAATGGGATCTCTTTCACAAGTTTTCAAATGATGTGAATATTCACAATTGTCTTCTAAAAACATGAAGGTGAAGCAGTGCGTTATTGAATAAAATCAGTACCGGTAAAGGTTACAGAGATGCGTTACTTTTCAGCAATAACACGCCAAACATTGGCTCTCTAGAAATCGAGCCAGTAAGGACTTCCTCTTTCATCCTGACTCTTGTCAAGTTGAAGCCTGTCAGGCTACTTCCAAAATGACTTCTCATTTCTCCAGCTCTGTTGAAGAAATAACGATGGACTGTCATGGGTCAGCGAGCGAAGGACGCTCCCCCAGTCTACGATCAGTTAAAGAGAAATCAGACCATTTAATATATAGATATATACACAAATGTCCGGGAGCTCAAATGCCTGGTCAGATCATTCGGGCACCAAATCCCCGAGTCTATTACTAGGCCATCGAATTGTATAAAAAAATGTTGGGGCTCCCCCCGAATAGTTATCACACATGTGGCTTCCGGGAGCTATGATCACGATGCGTCTCCTAGAACCATCGAACCCGATGCAACTGGAGTCTGCAGGGGCAGTCCAAGAACAGCCACGAGCACCACTGTCCACCTACCGGAACGCCAGGGCCAAGAAGAAACCGAATGCAGGAGAGAAGCGCGCACCAGCCCTGAGTGGAAGGGCACCCGAACGCCGGCCTCCCCACTCCTTCCGGCTGATACAGGAAAAACTCAAAACTTGTGAAGGACACAAAACATCGCGAAATCGTAGCTGCAAGTCAAATCCAAACTCGACCGTTACGGAAGCCAGCATCAGCAGATCAATTATAAACAAGCTTTTTTAGGGTTGGACCCGGCCATCGATCAGAACATATTCATACTTATACTGGTGCGACAATCCTCTATCATATTAATTTTCCTAAACGTGCAGAAAGTCTACAGTTAATAAGATGTTCCGAACAGTACAAGGCATTTCGAGTTAGCTATAATCAGTTCCAAGTGGTGTGAGTCGTTTCAAGTAACCATCGACGCGTTCAAGTAGTAGAATTCAGATTCGGTCAGCCTATTTATAAAAGTAATATTCCTCCATTGTCATACCTTCAATTGTATTCAAAATTATGAAATAAGTTTATCTCAACTTTTCTGAAACCACTACCTGCATTCTTATGAATAATTACCTACACGTCTTGAAGATTCATCGCCAGCCCCGCTTTCATGAAAGATTCATTCGTGTATTGCGGATTGATGTCTTAATGAATCAGAATTTCCGTTGGAACCGAAATATGTGTTACCTCGAATCATCACCCCGTTAGAGAAGGTATACTCTCATTCACTGTCGCGAGAAACCTGGTAAAATCTCGGAGAAAGGTTGTATGTTATTTTCCATAGCTCTTTATCTCCATCTCTTTGTGGGCTTCTTTGTTTTCTTTTGTCTACGAATTCTTTTGTTTCTTCGCGCGTTACTGCATGGACAATGCAATCCTGAAGCTGACGCACAGTGCACCAGAACATAAATCACGATCGTGGGGTTAAAGAGGTATGTCAGACTAGCGATCAGGTGCTATTTTTTGCAGAATTGCTTTTATGTCGTTTCACATGCGCGTAATGTAAGAAAAAGAGGTATTAAGGTCACGCCGAACATTTACATCATATCGTGAAGTGCATGGGATTCATGCTTTCTGCCAGAAAAAATAATTTTCTTCCTCCTTTTCGCCAGGTTTATATTTGGCTGGTAAATTATTCTTGCAATCAGTGTTCAAACCCTAGTGTTAGTACCTTCCAATAATATAGAATCACACGAATTCACCATTTAAAGTTTTCTCAACTAAAAGGCGAAAATCATTATGGATAAAATACCAGTAATGTGATAATGTTGTCAACATTTCTCACACATGTTTCCAAAGACACGAGTTGCTCTCAAGATACATATATTGAATATATCAAAGTCATGTGAAGAATGAGCGGGATCAGGCTTTTTCCAGTGAGAGGAGTAATTTATATGAAAAAAGGTTCCACGACACTTGCCTCAATTGATGGTAGTATGCGATAAAAATTCTAGTGACCCTGATCAATATCCTGATACTGTTGAGCAAAAGCAACATTTATTTCTTCGGTGAGATTTATTTTCATTCCTAAAGCATTCATTCCGTAAGTTTGAGGCGAGACGCAGGCAAGCTCTTGGGTCTGTGATAAAATCTCTTGACGATTGCATTAAAGGACATTACGTTTCACAGTACTGGTCTGTGACACGATTATTTATGGGTCCTGATCCAAGCGCTGGTTCTTGCTTTGTAGTCCTGATTGAGACCTTGAAATAAAGTTTGATTCAGAAAGTATATAAATCCAAAAGAGTTCTTGGACCATTCAAAATATGCCTGCAAGTCGATTTGGTTATAATTAGTTTTGAATTTCCGTTTATAAATGTTTGCGATCTTTGAGACATTGTACATTAGCTGAAAACATTAAATATTTTATATTTATAGAAGCTATATATAGCTTCTTTGTTTCGAATATAAGTGGTTCAAAATTGCGCAACTTGAAAGGAAGTCCTTTGAAATGCTTCATATGTGGGGGAGGGGATATATGATGATTGAGGCTACTAGAGATTTGAAGGGGTTTAACGTTAATGGGTGTATCAGGGAAATAGATGAAGGAGGGGCTAGATGTCTAGATTTCTTTAAGAATTGCCAGCATGTCAATTTTAGTTATCTTTAGCTGATCTCCTCATAGTAAAAGGATCAATTTGCAAACTGTGCTCGATTCTTCCATCAGTATATTGAGTATGAAGTAGGATGAGTGCAATGTTTTTAGGACGAGTTGAAGTGAGGGCACCGAAGGTTCCCGAACCGTAAACGAGTCCAAAAACATTGCACTCATCACGAAAAGGGCCTCCTACGAGATATGCACGGCACTTTTTACAACAATATTATGAGAAGGGGATAAGTTCCATTGAAGGTTGGGGAGGGTCCAGGGTGAAACCCTGGTGGGGCAGCAGGCGGCGAAGTCCTCGTCGAAGGGTCCAAAAGAAACCAAATATGATTTACATAAAACAATTATTCAAACTTACCAAATTCAACCTAATAGTTGAATTTTAATCTAAAATATTAATTAGTCCATTTCGGAAATTTTTTGTATGACACATGGTACAATTTTTCCTACTTTCCTGGCAGCAAATTCGAAGTAGAGAGCTGTTCCGCTTCACGCATTCCCAGAAGTGTGCACCGAAACTTTCCAACTTTTCCCAAATCTGACACTTTCATTAATTTTCCACTAACTTCCAACTGTTTAGTCGTGATATCGATAAGGTTATACTCAGTTATTGCTTTTTCTGATCGTTCTGCTCTTGCGCAAGCGTGCAACCGGGAGGCTGCAAGCCGCTAGGTAGCGCCAGCTGCTCTAGTCAAAGTTCCGCGAAAATTTGAATTGGATAAATTAAAAATTGGTCTTTTCAATACAAATGTATGTTAGAAGTTTATAGGTTATTAACAAAATAGGTTGAAAGTTTCGGCTGTTCAGTTTGAAAAAAATAAAACATTCTTGTGTAATAAAAGCATTATTTTATTCATCTTGTTTGAATTATTGCGCAAGTTTGACTTGAGTAGCTGGTACTACCTAGCGGCCGTAAGCTCCCCAATCACTAGATGGCGAGATGAGCATGCTAGAGTTATCGCTGAAAACATCTACCTATCTCCATTTTCATCTAACTATCCCCATTTCAACTGTTACAAAATGTAAGAATGCTTGTGACAAAGGCCCTTTTCGTATTTGTGACGCCATGGCACTACAAAGGAGAGTCATTTCGTGCGTCTTCATTCACATCATTCAAAAACAAGTCATTTCTACCTTCAGTCCATAGGCATGAAACTCGCTGTTTTAATGATAGTGTTTTTAAATGTAATTTATACCGCAAGATAGCCAAAAAAATCATGCCAAAGCTGAGATTTTGAGGTTAGAGTGGTACATGATTTTTCATACTGCAAGGAGCGACCATACAAAAAATCATTCAACCATCTCACTCAGAAAATATTACGTCCGTGACTGCGGATATCCGTTGATCAATAATCTTGTTTACGTTGCACATTGCAAAGAACCTTATCACAAACTTTGGTAGAAACTCGCCATCACGTCATAGAAATATGCAGCAGTTTTCGAACTTTAGTTCCTCTATTCCTTACTCTTCCTCAAATTAAGTAGTTAAAAGATATTCATGATTCGGAAACTGGAAATCGGTCCCAGATAATTCCGCAGATTTATCTATCTATCTAGAAAAGCGTATCACATTTGTAGCCGCAAACAAGATTTCTCTCTGGAACTACTTTCCTAGACTGCAATATAGTTATTCAGTCGTAAAATAGTGTCACCTATTTGATTTTTAGATTCACCCCATGCCGCAACCTAAACTCAGAATATATGAACAAGTTTCTCGACAGTCTCGACTATAAATTCCCACTTAGGCGACACTCATCCACAAGTATGGTTAATTGAACTATAAGCTCTAGTTTCACGGAATTTTGCCTATTTCATTTTCACGTAAAGTGGATCCTAAGACGTGTGAAATTTCCTGTTACACGAAACGGTATAACGCTAGAATTAACGCCCAGCCTTCCTATTATCGAAGAACCTAGTTTCCAGGCGTTTTCCACTATTGCGACAAAAGCGGCACGGAGATTCGTTCTTCTCGAGGCGGAGCTTTCAATTACCGTGTAATTTCCGTCCAAACCCGGAATGATCCGCTTAACTTATCCCCACCAAAAGGCTTCATCTTGATTCTCGCATAGCAAACAGACTTGAAGAATTCAAATTATTTTTGACTTTGAGGCTCGGATTTCTGCCATTAGGAGAATGTATATTTTACCTTTTGGTTGCGGTGGATTAGTTGGGAATAACATGTTGCTTCACAATACAATGTTGCAAGCTGTAAAAATTGGTTATTCGAAATTTGAAATTGAGGATGTTAAAGATCACATTGTACCTATGGAATCTCTCGAAGGGATTTCAACTATATAGTCCCAGATGATCAACAGGTTTCTGAAGAAATGTAGTTTTTATTTTTCCTTGACATGTTTTGGAACTGAAGGATGGTTTAAATCAGGAAAAACAAAAAAATAAAATTGGTTTCCATGCATTTTGGGAGCGAAAACGATACCTTCTTGTGGAAATAATGCTAAAGGTCAAATTTGATTTTCCAATACAAAGTGTCTCTTCGTCCCGAATTTCGGAACGACTAGTCTAGTTTCGCTATTTGGCCAGTCATCCCGAAATTAATGTATTTCATATTAATTCAACTCCTTTCTGGTGGACCAAAATGAGGGGGACCACTGCTAGTCTTTGTTATACTCAGCATTTTTATCCTCGCTTCATTGTTTGCGAAAATCCGTTGCGATTCGAATCCTAGGAATTCTGCATTTCTGGAAATTCAGAACTGAAGCTTAATACCGAGATTGACATCTCGATGACTATACTAGAAAATTATGATCAATATAATTTTAAAATTAAAATCATTTGACTGCAATAGTCGTTAAAATATGGTATATGACAATATATAAATTATATTTGGAATGCTTAAATTCCTAATATTTCAAGTAAAAATGTTGCATTCTGAACAAAATAGATCAATTTTCAACTAAATAGTTGAATTTTTATCCAGAGAGGAAGAAAATTCAAACAATTTACCTGATTTGTTATTAAAAAGAGTAATTCCTATGAGAAATTCCATGGTTGATAATTTAACAGGAAAAGATATTCATTTAAAATAAAAAATAGTTGAACTGAATCAAAAAACAGAAATTTCAATAAAACAGTTGAAGCCTCAACCAAAACAAAATTGTTAAGTTTCTAATAAAGAAAGAAGAATTCCTGTCCAAACAGTTGCATTTTTGACAAATAAAAATAAATTTTTCAACCAAAAAGACACATTCTCAACCAAGTAATAAAATTTTTCACTCAAATAGTAAAATATTGAATCCAAAAGGATGAATTTTCGACAAAACTTAAGTGTGAACCAAAAAGAATGGATTTTTAACAAAACAGTTAAATTCTTAATAAAATAGGGTGATTTTCAACCAGAGAGAAATTCTCAAGAAAATGTTGACTTGTGGGCCAAAAAAGATTCAGTAAAAAAAAAAAAAAAATTCGACGAACTTGTTGAATTTTCATGCAAAAAGGACCAATTTATTACATGAATTAGGTCACATATCATCCCCATTTTCAAGTCTCATAGAGCGCGGAAGACAACGCTGTGACTGGTCATAAAAATAAATGCAGCTACTGAATGTAGGTCATAAAAAAAATGTACCTCCCCCTTTTCCCAAGTCTGGTGGAGGCAGGAGTCACTCTTATGACTGGTCATAAAAATAATTTAGGTGGCACCACCTTCCCCTTTCCACAAGTATCGTGAAGGTGGAAGTCACCCCTATGACTGGTCATAAGAATAATGTAGATCACACACCTACTCCTTTTACCAAGTCTCGTGAGGCCGAAAGTCGACGCTGTGACCAGTCATAAAAAATAATGTAGGTCGGACATCTCCCCCTTTCCCCAAGTCTCGTGAAGGCGGGAGTCACCCCTCTGACTGGTCATAGAAATGATGTAGATCACACACCTTCCTCTTTTCCCAAGTCTAGTGGGGGCAAGATTTTAATTTTATGAACCATAATTGCATCATTATAATTTTTTTCTGGATGACTAGCCAACTAATGAAAACAGACTAGTCTGATCATTTTTGTGCACTGAAAAGGGGCGATATTCATAATAATTATATTGTTCTCGGGATGACCGGTCGAATGATCAAACTAGGCTAGTCGTCCCAAAATTTGGGACGAGTAGACGCAGCCCTTGCAGCAACTGCTCCTTATCCCCTAGGACCCTCTTATCGCCGTCGAAAATCTTCAGAACTATATTTGCTGAAGGAACCGTAACTGGAGTCCAAGTTTATCTCAAAATATTACCATCACTTGAAATATCTGGTTGAAATTTTATCGTGGATTCATAAGGGTTCCGTTTACTGAATTTCCCGAAATTTCACCAAATCGATTTCAGCAACAATAACTTAATTTTAGACTATTTTGTAGAAACTATAAAATGAAGTAGTGTAAAGAGATGAGAAGAAATGCACTTTTGTTGTTATTTTCTTTCATATTTAGGAAATCATTATCGTGACAGCAGCTACAGTAAATTGTGTCAGTTTACCGGACAGTTGAGCAAAGGAAATTCAGTAGTCGAGATTCAGCGGGTCTGTGAAGCTCCTGGAAGCCGGTAATAGAGCTGAGAATAATGCGAGACTGTCAAATTTGTCGCAGGCTGCGAGGTGCCAGGAGGACCCGAAGAGCTTAGCTGTGCAGCTGTGTATGAGTGGAATGACAAAGTGGGGAAAGTGAGATGAGTCAGGGGTTAAAAGAGACGAACTGAACAGTAGAACGATTTCAGGGCCGTAAGAGTGATTACTTCTTTTAGCTGTGTCGATTTTTCATCGACAGTAGGCAAAGAAAATAATTACTATAATTGAGAAGAGGGAAAGGGTGGAGTTCCGAAAAGCGCTTACCTCCGATTTCTTTGAAACTCTGTATACCGACGTATTTTGAAGCGCTGATCACGAATATGATA
>WSXT02168778.1:0-23341 GCA_011762715.2 Neuroterus valhalla | reverse complement strand
TAGGGACGCGTGGCGGTCTCGGGTAGATGAGGCAATGAACTTTCGAGTTCCAAATGCTGATAAATAATAATAAAATAGTGATATTGAACTCTTGGAACATTATATCTCAACATCAATTTTTTGTTGTAATTATGTCGTAACGATGCCTAGACGATCTACTGCGGATTGACCCAGTTTGTTCTCTTTTTATTTTAAAAACAATATCTAGGTTATCTATCCTTCATCGAAAAAATGAATGTTGATTGAAAAATGTGAGGACAAATACTTTTTATGTCAACTTGAAAAAAAGACTCACAAGAAGGAGAGGTAAATCGCCGCAGCTGCAATGAGACTAGGCAGATAATGGCAAGTCTCGTAGTGCACAAGGCTCAATTCCAAAAAGTACTTGGCCATCGTGTGGTGGATCGCAAGAGCCTGCAACAATAAATGAGACATGAATTTATTTTATAAGAGGAAAATGTGAAATTTTATTCACTGTAAAAATTTTGCTTCCAATGAAAAATTACCTTTCCTGCTTTGCTGTATCTTCTCAAAAAGTGAAGAGGCAGTGGTTTCCCGAAGGAGTAGTTTAGGGTCCTTACGATGAGCATTTCCATCTGGAGGATTTCTGTCTTCGAGTATGCGTTATCAGTGATGTAAACAAAATCACTGATATCGGGAGAGTACATCTCTTCGTACTTGCTCGCTATAAACATGGCAGTGACTCCTACTAACTGCAACCTCTTTCTATCTATCGACCGGAACGACTGTAAAAAAAATCACAAACATCGAATTAAACTTCGGAATTCTAAAAATGATAGGTAAATTAAAGGGATTGAAACTTGTCTTTCTCTCACCTGCAAAAAACGATCGATGATTGAGATAGTTAGATAGAGTGTTTCTTGCATCAAGCGAAATTGTTGATGCACTTCAACTAGCCAGTCGACGAGCACACACCTCATTTTAGGCGTCACTTCTTGTCCCGACAAAAACCCCTTTTTAATAGGAAATTCCTTTTCTAGTTTCCTCAGATAAGAATAAATATCGTTGCTATAGATAGATACTAAGATAGGATTTTCTTTGTCATCTTCGTCGATGTCTTCTACCTCTAGGAGATCGGATGAGAAGGATTCCACTTCTTTCTTCAGTTCCACTTCCTTCTTGTTGGTTTCAATAATTTGTGCTTCATTTTTTACCACCGGCTTCACGACCTGAACTGGCGGCTTGTCCAATGTTTTTTCGGATTCTTTGTTACTTTGTTGCTTCAGCGTCGGCTTTTTCAAAACATTGTTGGGCAGCAGACTGGATTTGTGAATTGGATCAACGCCTCTGTGAATCGTTACCTTGTTGCCAATTTCACCCAACGCGGCCCTACGCGTTGGTTTGGGAACTCCAATCGCCGTGGACTTTGCATTCTTCACGTTCTCTTGGTTGATATTCTGGAAATTGAGAAAGAAGTGCTCTTTAATTTATACTTCCTGATTATGTTGCTATCTTCAAGATTTCAGATTTGAGAAAAAGTCCCTGGTAATTACTGGTTTTTGAAAAGTATTCAGTGGGATCAAACTTGATTAATTCAAGATTTTTAAATGAATATCAAAAATTAAATTCAAAATACAGAAAAAAATGAAATAATAAAACGAGTAAAAGAGAAAATATATATATAAAATAAAAATTATTTTCTGACATTAGATTTTTTCAACTTTGAATGAACATCAAAATGTCAATATTTACAATGAGGAGAATATATCACCGAACCATTTGAGCCAAGCAAGGAAAAGTTGTTTT
The DNA here is from genome assembly GCA_011762715.2 of Neuroterus valhalla. Classification (NCBI taxonomy): domain Eukaryota; kingdom Metazoa; phylum Arthropoda; class Insecta; order Hymenoptera; family Cynipidae; genus Neuroterus; species Neuroterus valhalla. Next base: position 21,574 of record WSXT02168778.1, on the reverse strand, counting down.
AGCACTCAAAAGGGAGAAAAAATTGTTTATAGGGCATTCCACATCAAAAGGAAAACACAGAACAATTGTGTTTTCAAAATTTGTCACATTTGAAGGGCTCTACGGCAAAACCATGAAAGTCCACCGGGACAAATTTTCTCAGGAGAAGGAAAAAACCTTCTCAAAAATCGAATTCTCAAAAGAAAAAAAGTGAGCAAGTACATTCGAGATTTGATGGAGGTCTGCAGATCTCAATAAACAGAATTTTGAAAAAGTTAATACTTTTCGAGATAAATTACCTCAAAAATCGAATGCAGTGTTATTTTTATAATAAATATTTACTTTTTTTATATTTCGTAACTATTTGTAGAAAAAAAATTTAATGAACAACAAAAAGATAATATTTTCCTATGATTATCTACAGTTTATCGAGATAATACTGCCATGGCCCATGGCACTTACACGGTTATGGAAAACCACGAATTTTAAAAATCCACTTCCGGTTTGAATTTTGATATATCCTTTCACGACAATGTGCGGTAGAATTTTAGAGAATTATTAAACCAATAAAACGTGTTTAAAAAAAATGGCACTTACACGGTTATGCCGTGGAACCCTTCGTTTGTATATGTTGGTCTTACAAAGCAATATCCTTATACAAACTCACGCAAAAGGCAATGAGTAAGAAAAATGATAATCCACGAGTTTTAAACTTTTAGCTGTTTATAAAACAAAACAATATTCCAACTGCTGTTTTTATTCTGTGCAAGATCATCGATTGTTTTCATTTTTCTTTTGAATGACAATATCTAAAGCCTTCGTATGTTGACTTTAAAATATGAAATTTGTATTCTTTGTTATCTTCGGGGGAAAAATTGTTATAGTTTTCAAATGTTTGGGACCAAAATTATTCATTTTTAAAAGATCTTAAAATATTCTTGAGACCACTTTTTTCATTAGATGCATAGTTTTTGTTTAAATCATAAAAAATGTTATCAAAAATGAGAAATTTCATTTTAAGCAAAACTATGCGAGATCCCAAAAGAATGAAGGGTACAAAAATTGTTCAACTTGAAGATATCTAGAAATTTTCTGTTTATTTTTTTTCAATAAGACGAATATTTTGTTGTTTTAATCACGATAAGGCACTTACAAAAATATAAAAATACCACTTTCCAGTCAAACAATAAGAGAGAAGAAGAAATGTTAAATATGAGCATTTTTCACCTCAAAAAAGTCTACAAGTTTTTAATAAATTATTATTTAATAAAACGTATATTTTTTGTTTTAATCGTGACAAAGCTTTTTGAAAAATGAAAATTTCAATTTGCTAGCCAAACTGTGCGAGACGTGAATATTGGCGGCGAGGCTAAGTCAAATTAATTTTAAAAAAACTTTCATCAAAAATAAAAAATAAATCAATAATTTTCATAGAAGTAGAGGTTTTCAACAGTTTTGCAATATTTGCAATTCCGTATATGCATTACACATTTTGCCAAATCGCTGGCTTGAGTTTGAATTCAAAAACTCATGAAACTTCACCAATGGGCTAAAAATTTAGAACGATTCATTTATCAAAGTTTTTCGTTTTTACCAAAAAAAAATAAAAACTCGAAAAAATATTCGTTATAGACGATAAAATTGTTTGAAAACGTAAAAAAAACACGTTATTAATTAAGCTGATTGCATATTTTCAAATAAAAGTTGTGCAGGTAGAGATTTTCAACAGTTTTGCAATATTTGCAACTCTGTGTATGCATTACACTGTTAACTGAATAAAGCACGTGAGTAGTCGAGCGCAAAGCGCGGTATCCGAATGACGCGCGCCCTAGGAGCGCTCAAACTTGCGAACGGAGAGAACCGCGCGCTACGAGAATGTGCCCGCGCAGCGGGCAGATTTTCTGTAAGTTGCAAACTAGCTAAATTAAAAAATTTTTAATGTTTGTACATTTTTGAAACATTATAACTTGCTCAAAAAATGTGGTTTGTAGCTGTTCATCATTGTTTAACGATGAAAAACGGTACTTAGGAAAATTCGCTGAAATATTTTATGGTCTTCTAATTCAAAAACCGAAAAGAAGACATTAACCGGTTTGAATCGTTTTTGTTGTACAATTTGGCTTTGAAAAAATAATGAAGAATAAGTAAAAGAATTCTATTTTGTATTTACTAGCGCGTTTTGAAATTTAAACATAAAAAATACCTTTATTTCAGTTTGTTACATATATTTCGCAAAAAAATAGGAAATTATGCGCTATCACTTATTTTTGAATATAGGTATGGCAACTCCACAAAACACGATAATCCTGAGTTACACTCAATTTTGAAACATTGTGCGAGTAATTTTGTTATCGGAACGTTTATTCATATTTGTATATACTCTCTCCCTTTTGCGGGCTTAAGAGTCCTTACACACACCTCACCAATAGACCCAGATTGCAAGGCGGAAATCGAACCCGCACCCGGACGGAGTGGGTCCAACGCTCATGCCTCAGCCCCCACGACCAACTGACCGCTTTATTGAAACGTTCAGTATTCTAAAGTTGTATAATTCAATATCAAAATTGAACCCCTTCAAAATTGAGCAACTTAGATCGCAGAAATTCATTAAACATTGGAAGTGACTTCGAATGTATTAGTCAATACGTCGAAGCAAAAGAGATTTCAATTAGAATAGAACTAGAGATAATTATTGTTGTTATCAATAACCGAAATGTCTTCCAATATTTATCTTTTATAATACTTACATTTTTAGAAACAATAACAATTCTAGAACGCAAGGAGATGAAAAACCTCCTATAGTTTTGGAAGAGAAAGTAACATGCAATTTTCAGTTGCAATAACATTGTAAAAGAATAATTAGGAACGCAATCATTATCAAACATCAACCTCTGAAGATCGGCCTTCAACGGTGACAAACAGTGATATAAAATCGATTGAATTTATTTCATAACAGTACAATTGTGAAAAGAAACCCAATATTTATAAGACGAAATATAATTTGAAAATATTTTTCAACTTACTCTATCAAAAATGAAGTTAGTCATAACCTTTAAAATCAGAAGGTTAATCTTCAATACACAAATATATCAGTTCTATTTATTAAAAATGTATATTTTCTCAGACTTCCTTTGATAAAATCCTCCTTCAAAATGCCTTCAACGGAAAAATATTCCAAATAAAGAAATTTATATTTTTTTGAACCAGCACTATAGATTCAAGAAAATTATTGTCTTAAACTGTATAAATATTCTCATAAGAGCAGGAATATTTATGATTCTGATTGCTTAAAAGATAGAAATTTTAAATATTTCTTTTCGTATAATCATTTTCACACGTCGTCCTGACGTCCATTCATCAGTCATTCAGAAATCGAGAATTAGTAGAAAAAAGGGTCTTTCATGGTGAAAAGCACAAAACTAAGACTTTCATATTCCAAATCAGTTCGGAAGCGATCATTAAGCTTGAGAAATGGATTGGTGAAATTGCAAAAAACGTGCTTTTTTTATTAAAAAGCCAGTCAGCGAGGGTATTTAAACGAATCCCTAACGGTCGCGCATTCCACCCAGCGTTCCTCCCTCAAACCGTTTTTCTTTTATGAACTATTTTCACTCACCGTAACTCCCATTCGATTTCTCAAAGCCATCGTCAGCTCCTGTCCTCGAAAGATTCAAAGCAACTCAAAAAATATCTTCCAAAGGAGCCGAAGCCTGTCTCCAATTTCCAAACAACGAACTTTTATCGATAACCGACTTCGTTTGAATTTGTTTGCTGAGCTGAAGTTGCTGACTACTAGCTATGAGAGGTGAAGTAAGGGGGAAGAGACGAGGAACACGCCGGAAGTCAAAAACCCGATGTGAATCGAATTGTACCGAAGTTCACCGATTCGCGAAATTTTGGCCTCTGATTGGTCTTCGAAAAAACAGCAAATCGATTGGCGGAAAATATTCATATCATTCTGTTTTTGTTTGACATTTCAGCCTAAACTCAAAATATTTGTTATTGACAGCTAGGACTATTCAAATGTAGATTAGAACCGTGCGTCAATCTTTAGAGGTCACTAAGGTAAAATGAAGATATATTTTAAATGTGCGACAATCCGTGTAGTTAGTACATGGTTCTAAGGTTTCATTCGCTTCTTCAGATGAAGAGGTTAAGTGCTCCAAAAAATTGACATGTGATGTGTCACTTCTGATTGTTGCAGAAGATCTGTTTTTATTTCTTGTACTGTTAGTGATTTTCGTGGCAATATGTCGATCAGCGCTGACATAAAATTGAAACGAGCTAGTAAAATTTATCACGAAGGGGTGAGTTTCTTACGATTATTGGATTTAACGTTTTTCAGGTTCATGAATTAGCCGGCTACTCAAATAAGTTGCGTTTTTACAGGAGATCGTTACGGGGTTAATTTTACTACAAACGAATTCGGATATCAAACACGATGGTATTTTTCTCACGATGGAGGGATGTGTCAATTTACAGCTCAGCTCCAAAACTGTTGGAATATTTGAAGCCTTTTATAATTCTGTCAAGGTAGTTTACCACCCCTAATGAAAAAAGAAACATTGAGCAAATTCTCTGGTTATTTTCGTTTGAGGTGAACACGAGAGTCAATAATCCTCGCGGATTTTCTGAAATTTTCGTCGTGCGAAAATAAAACGAGGATTTTTTCAAATAGGGATAACACCAAATCTTTAATAAAATTAACAAATTCATTATTAAATGACATTATCCGTTAGTGACATTTATTACGCACATATTCTTTCCAGCCGATACAATTGGTGCAGTACACTTTGGATGTTGCACCGTCCGGGAAAATCCCCAGTGGCAAGACAGAAATCCCCTTTGAACTCCCGCTGAAGCCACGAGGTAGCAAAACTCTTTACGAAACTTACCATGGAGTTTTCGTAAACATTCAGTACATGATTCGGTGCGATATCAAGAGGAGCTTTCTAGCAAAAGACGTGAGCAAATCCCTGGAGTTCATTGTGGAAGATAAAACTAATCCCAAATTAGCTAAAGAGCAAGTAAAGGCCGTACCATTCAAAATAATGCCAGAGTCTCTCCACAATACAAGAGATCGATCCAATTTACCTCGGTTCTGTATTTCTGGCAAATTAAATTCATTGTCGTGCAAATTGTCTGAACCCTTAACAGGAGAGGTAAGGATTCATTATATTATTTCGAGAATAGAAGGGTGATCCCTGAAACCCAGAATCGAGCATATTATAGTCTGGGAAAAAGAATATCAAATTACAGTTTTGTGCCTCAGCCGGGAAATTTCTTGAAGTTTTGGTTGAAGCCATTTCTTTTAATAAACAAAATTTGTAGAATCATTTAAATTTTGCAGACGTATACATCTATAGATGAATTGAAATGAGCTTCATACAACTAGACAAAGCTTTGGAATTTTACAACACTGAACATATGACGGCTAACTCGAAACAATTTTGACTAAAAAGTGATTGGCCATCGCAATTTCTTCTAAATACGTTTGGGCGATACCTCCCGAGTATTTTAAGCTGCGAATGAACAAAATCTTGAGGCTCCTTTTTAAAAAATCCTAATATTTCATATTTTTGGTGGGAATATGAAATATTTTTCTGTTGAAATAATTATGTACTGAATGACATCTAAACAGCTTATAATAGACAAACATTATGTAATTTTCAGAAAGCTTCAAAATCTTTCAAAACAGGTGCTACTTTTTTTAAAATCGCTTCATCTCACTGCATTGTACGTCTGAATAGACAGAAAAAATATTTGATTGCATATCATTGCCTACAAAATTAAAGGAAAATTAATGTTTTGCTCTGAGTGGTTTGGGAGATATGACTTACAGAAGTGGTTTCCTATTGAAACTTTGGTATTCCTTTTTTGGATGACAAATTAAAGGGTTTTCACCAATAAATATTCCATTCACAACAATTTTAACGCTAATATATTTTATAACCCCTTTGAAGAAATTGGAAATTTTCAAAAGGGGGTTTAACGACTTTTTTCATCTGCGGCTTAAAATATGAGGGATCCCCAAAACATAATCAGAAAAAACTGGGATGGGGCAAACACTTTTCAGTCAAAAATGGTTCAGGCTAGCCGTGATTAACAACTTTGAAATTCAACATTGTGGATTATAATCATCGAAAATGTGTTAATTTGAGTTTTCCTAAGCACGCAATTTATCTAATTATTTAATTTTCTGTGTATACTTTTTCAAGTCATACTCTTAGTGTAAAATTATTCTCAATAAATTGCGAATCAATCATCTTTAAAGTTTCGTTGTCATACTCTTCAAATTCGAAAACAATTTATAATGTCTAAAAAATGAAAACAATTTTACCTGATTATTTCATCATTTTTGAAATTTAAAAAAGGAAACAGTAATTTTTAATGACCGAAAAACATTTCTGAAAATCGAGAATAAACAGTGAACTTGACGCAAATTTTCCTAACGTTTGATTGGCCATTCTCAATTGAAAATCCTATGATGTTACAAATTAAAGATGATTCCACGATTTTAGGTAGTTATTGAACACTGCGAAGCTGTCATAAAATCAATAGAACTTCAACTCGTGAGGGTAGAAACTTGCGGATGTGCTGAAGGTTATTCGAGAGATGGTAAATATCTTAAATTTTATTTTCTTTATCAATATTATCAGAATTTCTAAAGATTATTACGTTAACTTATAGCTACGGAGATACAAAATATACAAATTGGCGAAGGTAGCGTTTGTACTGGTCTCCCAATACCGATTTACATGATATTTCCACGTCTTTTTACGTGTCCAAGTCTGACTACGAGCAATTTTAAAGTTGGTAAGGAAAGAAGAATCAAAACAATAATTCCACAAAGTCCTAAAACAGATATTAACAATTTTTATCCTTTCAGAGTTTGAAGTAAACCTCATTGTCGTGTTTGAGGACGATTATGTGGTAACTGAAAACTTCCCTATTATTTTGACAAGATACTAAAATAAGAAAATGATACAATGATTGGATTAAGGGAAAATTATCGATCAAATAGCGTATCTGATTCCTAAATACCTAAAATTTATATTTTTTTTTTAAATTAGTATTTTTCTGGAAACTCCAAAATATGTGGATGCCATTTTTTGGAGATAGCTTATTTATAATCTATAAAATACTCCTATTTTTTGTTACTCGAATGTGATCCAATCTATACAAATACAAAAGTAACGAAGAAATCCTTTTATAAAAACATATGTACATAAAGATGATTATTTGTATTTAAAAATGTGTAAATAATAAAAATAGTTTAAGGGAAAGCCTCGATTTCCGAAACGTACATTATTTTCTTTCTTACAAAAGGGTAATATTGGCTTGCATTGCAAAAGTTCACTCATGTAAGGCATACTGAATTAAACTATTCAAATCCTGCTCTCTGAATGAGGAATCTGTAATACTTCTCGAAGTGTTTGTTATGGGTTAAACCCACAGAAGCCAATAAGACGACGTAGCCAAGCACGAATGTTAGAAGCTTGTGTTTTCGGAACCATGCGAGCACGCCAGTTCTGTTTGACCCTCTGAAAAAAGGAGGGTTTGAGACTCAAATATAATCTTCAAAAATTTCAATTCAAATTGCATTACCTTGACGAGTTGAACTCTTGGCTGTAGATCAAAAGGTAACGAATTCGTACTAGTTCACTATTCTCGACTACGTAGTACTTATTTGGAACCTTTCCACCAACTGCGTCTGGCACCATACCTCTCTCGTTATCTCCTAAAAGTCACAGTATATGTATTATTTCAGTTAAATTATAGAATAAAGTTTCCAGGAAATAAACTATAAACAAGATTATTACCTGCATCTCCTCTTTTAACGCGAGGATGGTCAATAAGTTCACAAAGAGCAACGCAACTCAGATCACTCCCTAAAATGCTTCCTCCCCATCCATAACCAACACGACTGTATGGTAAACTTACTCCCAATTCACTCGATAAATAAATCCCTGTTCCATACAGTGAAGTCTGCAAGAAAATATATACATCGAATGAATGTGTTAATCCCTCAATTACGAGAAAAGTAAATTTTTAGAAGACATCAAGCGCTACCTTGCACATGTTTTGTTGCAAACCATAATGCATAATGGAATGAAAATTTTCTAAGCGACTTCCATGGTAGGCATAAAATTTCATACGTCCTTGACCTGCAGTTCGCCACTTTTCTTCCAGGGCGGACTGCTTTACACTTACGACTTGAAAAATAAGGTTTGGAGCAGCTACGTGCATTTCCGAAGGAACCCTCCTTAATACCGAGTCAAACTAGAATCAAAATAATAATATTCGATTACGAAAATGTATTTAATGCTCTTTAAAATCTCTGAATTTGAAAGCACATCGAAATGACAGATTCCTTGCTAAAAAATATGCATTTAATAAGCTGTTATTTGTCAATTTAATGCGAAGTATACAATCACGAACTACGGATGGAAATCGTCTGCGTTTTGATCTGTGGCTCAAGTGCCTTAATTTTTATAATACTAACAGATCCAATTTATTTCAGATCAGGCAGGAAGTCCATGCTCAAGTTATAGTATCAGTTGTCTCTTAAACATATGTTGTTTTTGAAAGAGAGAATATGACTGCACGTATTTAAATTTTGAAAATTGAAAATTCGGTTATACCAAAAATGGTCTAAATTTTTTTGAGAAGAGTTTTATTTTTCTAGCTTATATGAGGATTGAACTTCTTGTTCAATGCTCTGATAACATTTTTTCTCTCCTTCGAAAGTCCATTGAAAAATCATAAAAAATTGAAAATAGACAAAATGACAGCGGTTTTTCTGAAAATATTCTCTACTCAAAAACTTTGTTTTGTCTGGATTCGCTCTAATCGTTCCATGCGAAATTCATAAGAAACAGAGTTGAGAAGTCTGAAAGAGATATTTGAGTCTTAAAAATATTTGGCACACTTACGCATTCTTTATTCACACTCTTTATTTGAGGATCTCTTAACTGCACTAACACCCAATACAATAATTCTATCGCTGGACCATAATTTTCATAAACATTTGGTTCTTCAAGTTGTTGGTATATTATGATCAGTGGCGGAACTGTTTCCAGGGTTTTTCTCTGCAATTAGTAGAACATATAAAAATGTGGTACCCAATGGAGCTCGGAATTCATTAATAAATTTCTGCCCTTTCACACAGCAGCACGTCTTGAAGTCAATTCAAAACTTATTAAACAGAGTATGAACTATTATTTATTAGTTAAATATGTTTCACTGAAGTGCAAAAAAACATTTTACCAATAAATGAAAGGTAGTACTTGGTTTGATATACATAAATTTACTTTGTCCAAGACGTACTGCTATCTAAAATAATATCTAAAAGTTTAAATACCAAAGCATCAATATCCTTGATCTCGTTCGTTATGTACATCGGTGGAAATGGTTTGACACAGCTGTCATATCGATACGTCTGACACGCTGCGAAGAAAAGAGACCATTTCAAGTCTGCAGCTCTAGGATCTTTCTCTAATAAATGCTTAAGAGCCAGTATTTTTTTGTTCACATCGTCGTGTAATGTGGTCGTTTCTAAGAGCTCTCCTTGTTTCTTATCATCGTTAATTTTCGAAGGTTTTTTAGATAATAGTTCTTCAATATTAATTTGAGTTCTCCCTGCATGTGCCATAATTATTTTGACATAAAGGCTGCTCCTGAAATTATTAATCAATGCTTATTTATGATCAAATGAAATTGTTAAACTTTCGCTCTCCTGTGGTTTTATGGTTAGGAAACTGTTATACTTTGCACACGTCTGATCAGCTCTTCAAACAGAAAACTTACACGTCGACTTTAATCATAGAAACACAGTCCAATAGATCATTAAAGTACGTAAATGTGCCTTTTTGTTGATACAGACGTTATCTTAAAGCAATAAAATATTTCAACATCTTCAAAACATACCGTATTTCAGACAAAATTGGACTAAATGAATAATTTTTAAAGGAATAAGAGATTCAAAAATAATTTACTTACACTATGGTTACGTGAAATTTGTTTCTATAAATCAAAATACATTTGTTAGTACATTCCTTAATCCATTACAGAATATAAAATCGCTATAAAATGTTCCGTGTTGTCATTTGTCCTGTCAACGAAACTCTGAAGTGAGGAACTAAACTCGAAAGTAGCTGGGCATTCAATCTTGTCATTAATAGTTTTTTTTTATTAATTAAGAGTTCTAATTAGGTGAAAGAAACATTGAATAATGAAGGTTTTTCGACTGAGTCAATTTTATTGTCATTCGAAAAGTTACAATTATTAATTGTTTCCCAATGAACTAAAAGCACTCCGATAATTCAAAAGCATCTTGAATTAGGCGCCAACTACCATAGTGACCTCATACATAAGTTTTTTGAAGCTTTCGCAGATTTCAAAACTAGCGCCAAAAATTGCAGCCTGTCGCCAAAAATCACTAGATAAAAAACCAATTTTCAAACCAAATTTCTTCTTTCAGTCCTGAGCTGTTTTCTACACAAAGGCATGTTATTTGTTTTCAATACTGAATATTCTGAACCAGTTATGTCAGTTTGCTTGTTTACCGGCTTCGGAACACCAACACGTGAGCATTCCCTTTCACTTTCTAACCCTTTAACGGATTTTATTCGTTCCGCAAGGTATGTAGCAATAATAATAAACGCAACTTCAATCATTTAACTGGAAAAGAACATCTTAATCACTCAGTTTCTATAAAATAGATGTTTTTTCCGGTAATTATATAGTCCCAAAAAAATATGGGAATTTTCGAAGAACAATTGGCAACATTGCAATTCAATGTCATGCTCCAAGGTAAACTATCGACGATGACGTCAGTTTAACAAGTGGGAGTGGATGGATGGATGTCGGGAACCGTGGTGGTTTTCACGAATCGCGCTCGAAATCTGTAGAAAACTAAACCGTTTCGATGCGATAATGTTGCGCGTTTCTTAGCGATGTAGTGTCGTGAAAAGTGAAGTTCTTTCGCACGTGCTTTTCGTATGGAAAATCACCGAAAATCGCGTGCGCATGTCTGCATCCGATGACGTCACGAAAATTGTGGTTTTGATCAGGCTCGCTCGGTTTTTTTTTTTTTTGGTACAATAATGTTGCTGTGCGAAGTTGAATAATTCGTGAAAATAGGGGGGAAAACTTGTGCGAATCAAGATCCGGCCGGTGAAAATTGTAAGTAGTCAAAATCCCTTGTCATGTTTATAAATTCGAAATTCAGTCGCCAATGTGCAGTCTGTCTGTTGGACATGGCCTTCGGCATACATATGACATTGAGTATCGTTTTTGGCAAAAAATCAGCTTCAGTCCCGCTGGTTTTTCCTTACCAGAGTCCACTATTTGCATCTGTTAAATCTTCAAAGAGAAAGCTCAACTCTCTGGAGATCCAGTTTTGCTCTTTTCGAAAGATGTATCGATGTACTTATGTTGTCATGCGAGATATATTGATCTTGTTTGCACTCTACTAGATGGTACGAACCAGCAAAATATAATGCTTCTCCGTCTTATTGCCGTGTTTTCCTACAGATTCTCTCCTTTTTTCTATACAATTTTAATTCTTAATTTTTCAACTTCTCTCTAGTTTATGTCAATATTTTCGAGGTCTTCAAGAGTTTGCAAATTTAAGGTTGTTTGAGAGCTATCTCAAGAATTTTTCTGTTTCTGAGTACCACAGTTTATATTTTTTAGTTAATCATGCGTGGTATGTAGGAACAAATTTTTTAGTTTTTTGATGTTTTCATTATTGATTTCTGTTTCAAAAGTTGAAAGTCTTGATAATTAACTCTCTGCTGATAAGATTGAATTATGATTATTTCATTCTTAGGAAAATCGTTATCCTTCGTATGTTTCACTTTACTCGAATATTATCTGTAAAGTCTAAGGAAAACGTCTCATTTTCTTCTGCAATTTAATAAACTGCTTCACTAAATATTTTAAAATTTAGACTTATAATCATGTACTTTATGAATCAAACCAGCATATAAACATACAAGTCAGTAAAATCCCGTATTTAATTAGGCACAAGTGGATTACCTTAACGTGAAATCTAAGTCCTAAAATCAACTTTGTAGTTTATCTGCATTAGGAGGGTGGAAACTAATGTAGGAAGGATAAGGTCCTTAGATCAATTCTAATCCTAAAGTCTAGTTTGAGCTTTTCCCACACATAAATGCTAGGCAAAAACATATTAGAAGAATCTAGAAAAGAATGTTTTCCCCGTCGTACTTATTAGAAATCCCGTATCATCTATTTTGATAACAATGTTTCTTTTTTCATTTTGAATTACAAATCAGTTTCAGGAATGACTACTAAGTCCATAGTACTCTTGTTTTTCTGATATTATCTGTAACCAAAACAACATTACACACGTTGATAGTTCGAATTTAAACAGCTGGAGTACAACAAACTCTATATTGCGTAAACTCAAAGTTTGCTTAACTTACGAATGTTCCTGTTTGTTTAAATTTAAGCAATAGCAAAACAATGCCATTCGACTACCTGACAATGTACTTCATTGCTCTTAATCCATTTTTAAGGGACAAAAAGTTGTTTTAAATATTATGTTTTTAGTTGAATGGAACGTATATTTTATTATAACCTAATTTATCGTGGTAATTTATATTTTATTCAGAAAAACTGTGATTACATAAGCGGAAGGCACATTAAAAGAGAAAATTATAGCAATTTAAGGGTAAAAGAAAAGATTCTGTTGAAATTGTTCAAGTTTTGAGAATTTTGGAATTTATTTATGAGATATGCGCATCATGATTGATGTCGCCATCTGCACATTCTGTTTTAATTTGCATCGGTAAAGTAGGAAATTATCAAGACACTTGCTTCATGGAAACATTTTCGAATCATATTTGCTTTAAACAATATTCTGTGGACAAATTTAATCAGAATTTATTTTATTGATCAAAAGTTATTAGCAAATTTTGAAAGTAGGTGCTAAAAACGCTATAGCATACTCAATTTGAATGTTCAAACCGTGATGGTTTATTTCCCAGATCCTTAAATTGATAACCAACCCTTAATAGTTTTCTCCTTGGGGTACCTGAAATTGACTTTACACGTATCCTCATTTCAGGGCGAGAGTATGTGTTTGATATTATCTCCACTGTTGCAAAAACATGACCAGAATGTGATTTAATAACACCGAGTACTAATAACATAATTTATACCAAAAGGTCGGAATTTTTGGCTTACTTTTTTTCATTCTATATAAGCTCTACGTATTTCATAATCTTCTTAGCTTTCGTTATCTACTCCAATTTGCATTTAGGTTTAATGAGACACACGATTCGTAATCATGAGTCTTAAAAGAGAACTTGGAATTTAGAGACACTATTAAAAGTAAGATTTTTAAATATCAATCAAACGAATTTTTAAATCAACTGAAATTTTTTTTAATTGAGCAATTGAATTTTCAACCAAAAATGAAATAATTCAATTTGAACTCAAAATAATAATGTTTGACCAAATGCAACGAATTTTCAAACAAGGAGATGCATTTTCAACTAGAATGATGAATCTTCTAAAAAAAAATTAATTTCTAACAAAGTAGTGGAATTTCAAACAAAGAGATGAATTTTCAACCAGAGATGGAATCTTCAAGATTCTTAATTCTGCAAAAATAGTTTTAAACGAAAGAAGATGCATTCTCAACGCAAAGTGTAATAGTTCATGTTTGAATCGAAAAAGATTTTTATTTTATATGAAAAACATTTGATTTCAACCAAAAAATTGATTTCCGAATCAACAAGACAAATTTTCGATAGAGAAGTTGATTTTTGAAAATGAAAAAAACCAAATAAAAAATAAAATATTCATCTTTTAAAATCGTTGAACTTTGAACAAAATAGTTAAATTTTCCAAAGATAATTCAATTTTGTAGCAAACAAAAAAAATATCTACCTTCAATAGTTGTATTTTCCACAAAAGGGAAAAATTTTCAACAAAGCAGAATTTTGAACCGAGTTGTTTGTTAGTTTTTAAATTTTGAACCAAAAAGATGAATTTTGAACTAAGAAAACTAATTTTCTACAAGAAAAGATGAACTCCCAAAAAAATGTATGAAATTTCCACCAAATAGTTGAATTTCTAATAAGAGAAAAAAAATTTCAAACAGAATCGAAATAGTTCAATCTTCAGATAAAATAAAAAATCAATTTTGTACGGAAGAACGAATTTCCAAAAAGATAGTTCAATTTTCACTCAAAGGGATGAATTTTCAACTAGAATGATGAATCCATAACCACGAAAAGAAATAATTTTTAACAAATTGCGTCAACTTTCAACCAAGTAGTTGTTTTTTTAACATAATAGTTGTTTTGTTTATCGAAGCAACGACTCAGTCAGATTCTGAACTGAATGGGGTATTATCTATGAAAATTTGTCTAATTTTCAACGAAATAAGTAAATTTTTAACATAATGAGTAAATTCACAAACGATCATTAAAATTGTGAACCCAAAAAAGATGACATTCCAGCCATTAATAGTTGGATTTTCAATTAAAGAGAAAAGTTTGAAAATAAATAGTTGAATTTTCCACCAAAAAGATGAGTTTGGAACTGAAAAGCTTTATTTTTTACAAAACAAGATGAAGTTTTATCAAGATTCATGAATTTTCCACGATGCAGTTTAACCATGAATAAAGTAAAAATAATGAGAGATGTAGCTAAATTTCTGAAAAGATAGTGGAATACTAAACCAATATAGATTAGTTTTCGATTAGCGTTCTCATTTTTAACCCAAAGAGACGAATTTTCTACGAAGAAGTTATTTAAAAAGAAACAAATTGTTTACGAACCAAAAAAATTAACTTTCAACAAAGTACTTGAATTTTCAACGAAGAAGGCTGACTTTTCAACAAAATTGTTTGATTTGTTATTCTAATGATGAATCTTCAACTGTAGAGTAGTGGAATTTGCTAGCGGCAGAAAGATTGAAACTTTCTTATATTGGGCTACAAATCTCTATGGCTATTTTCCGCCACAATTTAAATAGTAAAAATGAGAAAAAAGATGTAGAAGAAAAAAAGTCGATTAATTTTCATGTATATATTGTGAACTTCCTTTCGGAAGTAAATAAAAAAGTGAGAATTTGTATAGTTACCGTTACTAAATGAATGTGACTATACTACAAAAATGTTCGTAATTTTACCACCCTTGTACTTTACCTTCGTGCAGTAAATTTAAATTCCCGGAAGAGTAATCCTCAGTTGCAACACATGTGCTTCGTTAAATCTGTAATAATAATTTTCAGAATTCAATTTACAAATTTTATAACGGTAAAAAATTTTTTTAAACTAACCTCACTGTTAAAAATGTTTGGAATTCTACCACACTTGTACTATATTTTTGTATAGTGAATTCACATTTGCAGAATAGTAACCTTGAAATACAACACATGTGTATTAAAATCTGTAATAATAATTTTCAGAATTTAATTTACAAAGTTTACAATTTAGACAAAGTAATTTCTATAATTATTGTATGATTGTATTAGTATTAGTTACACAATAATCTTATAAATTAGAGAAACAAAAAAATAACCTATAATTTATTTCTCATACCTGGAATTTTCACCTTTAGCTTGGTTTTTCTGGAATAGTTTTACCTACGTGTCATATTTCAATTCAATTTGATATGTTTGAGCAAACTTTTTTCATTCTTTTTTTTATTTAATAAAAGTTGCAAAGATTAGGCAACATCACAAGAAACGATAATATTCTAATAATTCAGAGTACTCAACATGTACAGTAAATTTACAATACGCACTTATATAAATTGCTTCCATTACATTCATAGTAGAATCGCTACAGAAATTTCTAACAGTGTAGACATTTTTTTTCGTATCTAAAATTTTTACCTTTACTTTGCTTTTTCGGGGCCAGTCTTGCCTTCATGGCATATTTCAATTTTAATTGATATATTTCAGCAAATATTATGCATGCTGATATTTTTATTTCAAAAAACTTGCAAAGAATAAGCAAGATCACAAGGAGCTATACTTTTATCATAATTCAGAGTGCTAAAACTTCAGGATAAGTTTACTATACGTATATGCATATTCCTTTCCATTGCATTTATAGTAAAATCGCCATAGAAATTGCTAACAGTAACCAATTCGTTACTTATTTACAAAAGTAACTTTGTTATCACTATTGTTTACCCAAAAAAAGTAACTGGTTACAGTAACTATTTTTTTTAAAAATAGCTACTTCCCATTACTGTTATGGATATTGTTTTATTAACTAATGATGTGAAATTGTTTCTCTATGGAAACAAGACGAACTTCGTATATTTTTATCAGCTCCGTGGTGATTTCGGCACAAACGTTCGAGTTTATCAGATGCAAGCTTATCAGGAGATCTTACAGAACCTAGACCTACACAACAGATAACATAATACCAGGTTCATGACAATAGATCGTTTGACCTTACGATACAAAAGATATATTCAATGCAGGACCGCCAAGATATGCAAAATTTTATGGAACATGACCTATACGTTGACTCTCTTTTCTTATCCAAACTGAAGCAAAACTGCTGACAAAATGTATTCTGCTTGATTTCGCCTGGTTTTGAATTCAGAAATATTTACCTCTTCCTCAACAGAGACTATATCCTAAAGCCTTACCAGTTTTCTTCAATTTTGCGAATTCTTTTTCCTCTTAAGGAGTCGTTTCGGATCTTACGTCTTCACAATGCATTTTGGAAAATTGGGAGGAAACGTCAGAGAAATCAGAATTTAATGCTTGCAAGATGTGATTGTTATGCAAGAGCCTTTCTGAAATGCAGGACGTTCCATGAAAAAAAACAACGAAAATAATTGAATTACGAAGGGGTTCGCGCTAGTAATCGGCTTATCGACTATTTTGGTCATTGACGTAGTATGAGGAATAATGAAGGAAGGAAATGTGTGGAAGTGGTGAGAAAACTTAGGATTTTCTTGACATTTTATAACCATTAATTAATTTTAGAAACAAAGTTCGGACGCGTAATAACGGAAAAATATCGTTGAAAGATACCAATACAATAAGATCAAGTTTTATGTTTCCGCCATTCACCTTGACTCGAGAAAGATTTTATCTTTTAGAATTCATTGTTATTCAGTCGTAATCTTTGCAAAGAGTCCCATCTTTTATTTATTATTTTTGACGGTTCTTGAGAAATTTAGACATTTTTAAAAAGTTTTCCGAGTCAGAGTGCAGATGAAAAAATTAATTCAGTCATCTTATTTAACTATAATAATATGCTATTAATTCATTCATTCACTTCATATACATCATTGAAGCTCCTATACTTTGGCTCGATTTTTGTGTGTTTTTTGTCTGGTGACTTTTTTTTCAAATTGATGAAAAATGATAAATATCATGTAAATATTACATTTTTGTGTACGTCAGTCTGACATCTTATGAAATTGTTTTCCCATTTGAAGCAAAACATGAAGTTGATCTCTTTTCATGGAAATGCTATATCATTCATTTTTAAAGTTATTCATTTTCAATGACTTGGTTTCAAGATCCCGATTCAAGAATACTTAAGTTTCTTACGAAGTTCAGAATTTTTTGGATCTTTTAATTAGAAATCATATAATGTTCAACGTTTTCAGAAATATTAAACTTTTAAGGTTTACTATTCTACTGTTACTATATCATTAGAACGCTTTATAATGTTAATCTGAAAAAACATTTTTCAATGCGCAATGGTAAAAGAGTTTCACTTGTGGAGCTTAAAAATAAATTTCTCACTTTAAAACCTTAAATTCAATTCGAAAATATATAAAACGTCTGATTGAGGATGTTCTCGATGTAGAATCAAGTTCAGAATTATACTTTATTTTCAATTGAATTTATAAAGTTGATGAAAAAGTCCCATTGGTTGTTTCAACAAATGTTAGTAAAGAAACCTGAGCTTAAATGATGAAAAAATCGTTTTAGTTAAAATTGTTTTTCAAGTTTATTTAAACTTCTCATAAAAAAAACACACTTTCGTCATCATTTTGTATGCAAATTCTAAATCTCATAATTTTCGAAAAACGAAAATTGAAAATTCATGCACATATGTCATACATATATAATTCAACATTTCTGGTTGAAAATCGAACTATATTTGGTTAAATATCAAATTCTTTTGTTGAAGATTAATTTTGTTGTTAAGGATTTATTACTTTATTGAGATTTCATCTCATTGGGAGAAAATTGATCTTTTTAGATAATCATTCGTCTTCGGTAGAAAGTTTATCTTTTTGGTTGAAAATTCATATCCTTTTTGGTTAGAAATGGAACTGTTTTGTTAAAAATTGATCTGGTTTGGTTGATGATTCTGCTATTTTGTTGAAAATTCGCTTGTCTTGCATAACTTTAACTAGTTGAAGATTGGGTTTTCTCTGTTGAAAAGTAGTTTTGAAAATTTTTAATTCATCTATCCCATTCTGTGTTGACAATTATGTATTCCAGGTATTTTTCAACCATTTGGTTGAAAATTCATTTATTCTGTTTGGAATTTATCTTTTGTTAGATAACTCATCTCCTTGGGTAAATAATTCAGCTATGTATATGGTTTAATATCCATATCCATATTTCGTTACAATTTTTCAAACATTTTCTGTGTGAAACGAACGATTTTGTTCAAGTCATCAATTCTAATCGAAAATCAAACTGGTTGGTTGGAAAATCTCACTTTTAGATTGAAAATTGAAGTTGTCGGTTAGAAAATTCAACTTTCTTCTAGAAAATTTGTTCTTTTGGATTGAAAGTTTATTATTTCTTGTTTGAAATAAAACTTTATTGTTCGAAAGTAAATCTGTTTTTGGTTGGATATCAATCTTCTCTGTTTGGAAACTTGACTATCTGGTTGAGAATGCTTTTTTCTATTTCGAAAATTAAACTATTTTGTTGTAAACTCAACTATTATGTAGAAAGTTCAACTTTATTGATTAATAATACATTTATTTTGTTGAGAGTTTACTTATTTTGTTTGAAATTTGTACTTCTCGGCTTAAAATTCAACTTGTCGGTTTTAAAATTCAACTTCCTTCTAAAAAATTTGTTCTTTTGGATTGAAACTTTGTTATCTCTTGGTTGAAATAAAACTTTTTGGTTGAAAGTATACATCTGTTTTTCGTTGAATATCAATCTTCTCTGTTTCTCAATTTGGCTGTTTAGTTGAGAATGCTTTTTTCTATTTCGAAAATTTAACTATTTTTTTAGAAACTCAACTATTATGGTGAAAATTCAACCTTATTGATTAATTGAAAATTTGTGATTCCTTAGTTAAGAATTAACTTTTTTGTTTCGAATGTATTTTTTCTGTTAGAAAACTTAACCTTTCACTAAAAAATTCGTCTTTTCGAGGTAAAAATTCAACTTTTCGGTTCGTATTTTTGTATACGTGTATTTTTGGTTGAATTTCAATCTACTGTATTCGAAAATTTGAGTATTTGGTTGAAAATGCATCTTTGAAAATTGAAAATTCCATATTGAGTTAGAAATTCCACTTAGTTGCATGAGTGATTAATAATTGAACATTTTTTTGCATTGAAAAAACTATTATTCCCCCTGACCCTTTACACAAGAGAATAAAAGTGCACTATTGATGATGCTACTCTATTATTATAAATTGTATGAACTGAAGTAGATTTGTATCTTTTAGAGTACAGTATGTATTTATTTATCTCTTTCTTCCGCGTTTAGTACGCGGGATGCAGAAGTGAAGGTACAAACTAAGCTTAAATGCTATCGTTAACATGACCTTTAATTAACTGGGTACGCAGTCACATCAGAATTTAGATAAGGCACTGTATTTGCATATTCTGCGCGATTTTTTATGACGACTGAAATGCAAACCCGGCAACAAACTTGATAATTGGGAGGTGGTGTTATGTAAGTATTGTCGACCTACACTCCACTCGCCAGAACGACGCAATTTCTTTTGGTATTCTTTTGGCATAAAATGCTGCGATCATTTTTCAGGAAAACTTCGGGAGTGTAAAAGCAATATTTTTTTCAAAGAATGTTTCAAATCGCAGGTGTTGATTCAGGGTGGTTTCTACATGCAATAGAGGGATGAACTTTTTAAAATATATTGGCATGAAATTTTGTCATCATCAACGGAAACATTTAGATTTTTTCAAATGAGGTCTTCTAGAATTTTCGAATGTGAGGGGTTGATTAAGGGTGGGTTCCACATTCACCAGAAAGACGAAATTTCGATGAATACTTTTGGCATCATAGAATGCTCGAATTTTATTAGGGGTTGACTCAGGGTTAGTTCCACATACCATAGAGGGATGGACCGTTTTTCAAATATATTGGCATGAAATCTCGTGATTACCAACGAAAACATTTTGATTTTTGAAATTGCTGCCCCTCCATAGAATGTTTCGAAACCTAGGGGTTGTTTTAGGGTGGGTTCATCATGCGCTAGAGGGATCAAATCGGCCTTCGATACACTTGTTGATGGGTCCAAAAGAAAGGATGAGTTACTTAGCCAGCTATTTTGGATGATCACTCAAAAAGCGGGAGCATTTAAAAAACTTTTGAGACTCCTCTTTTTCGAGATTTTATAATTCTATGTACCGTTCTTTGTAGCGTTTGGGAATTCAAGCAATTCATATTCATAACTTTTCTTGATGAAGAGAAAAGTGTCAGAGCAATAGCATTTTCAAAATTCAAAAATACATAAGAAAACGGAAATTCCGCGTGAAATAACGCACGATATGGAAAAAATTAAGAGAAAGAATAACGTTTATTTTTGAACGCCGTATGAGATTATCATAACAGGGTGCAGTCTTCCCTTTTTTTAGAAGAATTGGATGTGTCCGAATCACTATATAATAACCTAAAATTGATATATTTATAATAACCTAAAACTTGATAGAGCAATAAGTGAAATCGAATTAAGGAGATCGATTGTTAATTTTCCTGGGTTGTAGAAAGAAAAACTTAATTACAATATATTCAAAACATGATTTCGGTCGCTATTGATTATTCAGACTTTATTTGACTCCGATCAATGGCATACACCCTCAATGGATAAAAATCCGTTTGTGACATTTTTTGTTTGTAGTGTACATTAAAAAATGAAACACATTTGTTTGATATTATTGCATTATTTCACAAAACTTAACTTATTCCAAAACATGCTGAAGGATTTTCCAAATTTGAATGATTTCAAAGATTTTGAGGAATTTGGAGGATTGTAAAGTAGTTTGGACCAGTTTAAGAGATTGCAAAGAATTTGATAAGATTTCGAAGGATTTAGGAAGATTTTCAGGAGTTCCAAAAAATGTTTGAAGACCTTGAAGAAATGTAAGAAATTTTGAAGACTTTCGCAGAATGTGTATGGATTATAATCAATTTAAGAAGATTTTGAGGAATTTTTGAAAATTCTGAATTTTGAAAATTTGAATCAATTTTGAAATTGAATTTTTCTAAATTCTAAGGGAAATATTCGAGATAATCCGTCGACTATGAAATTTCTTAACTTTTTACATTCTCGTTCTGAATGAGAAGGTATTGGTTTTATGTGAAAATTGACTTTCGCGGATTTAATGAAATCTCCACGTTTTGAGACCC
>WSXT02168767.1:0-23343 GCA_011762715.2 Neuroterus valhalla | reverse complement strand
AAATGATGATTGTAATGTTCCAGACCGTATGCGAATTAAAAATCATGTCTACGAAGAAATTTCCATCTAATAATATACCTGACTATATATGCTATTAAAGTATTTATGAATACCCCACATATTTGATGATATTCATCATATATATATAGAGTCCAAAAAATTTTGTATCTATGATGATGATCTCAAATGATTTGAAATCTCGAACCTTAACGAGAAAATCCGCGCGTGAAGCGCGCAGCCTGTTCTGGTTCGAATATAATAAGAAAAAGTGATGGATCAAACTTTGGATTTATTGTACCTTAAGTAAATCAAATTTACAATCGTACGTTCAATATTTCGCGGCACTTATCTTTTCTACCTTCTCTTACGACCACCAACTTTTGTATGTGGATCTCTCTTTCCTTTTCCAGCTTTCGGTTTCTTTGCTCCTTTTGGTTGTTTACCTCCCGCCTTTTTCTTTTTCCTACTTCTTTCCGGTGTATCCGAAGACGTACTAAAAAATAAATGATTCACAATTATCAAAGAATAACGATGAATTTAATACCAAGAATAAATAAATAAATCGCAAAGAAATTTACTTTCTCAAGTTGTAGTTATAATAAACTTACCTAGCAGAAGGTACCGAAGTGTCTATTCGAAGGACCTTATTCCTGTTTTTAAGAATGCTATCAACAAGTTTAGCATTTTGCTGTTTTTCTTCCAAAGCGTTCTTCGGAGGAACTGGCCGTTTCCTCTTCAATCCAGGTACCTGCGAAGCAATGTCTTTCGCATCCTTTTCTTTTGGGAGCCTAAAAAATATAAAATATCGGGATAATTTTTGAATACTATATTTTTTACGGACAGGTTTTCAGCGAAGATCTACGATAAAATTCCTGCGCTTTTCCTGAACATTTTCCGCAGACTTTTGGAAAAGTTTAGTAAAAATTTGATTCAAGAATTAATTTTTTACATATATATAAATAATTTTCGTGAAAATTCATTGCACTTCTAAAAGAATTGGGTTGACAATGTACAAAAAAATGGATTGCTCAAATCCAGGCCTAGGACTCATTTAAGGAATTCAAAAAAGTGTCACAAGAGCTTTGTAATTCGTTCAAGCCGCTTGAAAAAAATTTAATATTTCGAGATCTTCTAAAACTCCTGAGAAATTCATCAAACCTCATAAATCTATTGGGATTCTTCAAAATCTTCAGAAATTCATGAAAACCCCTTGGGAATGTTATATATTTTTTAATTCATTGGAATCTTTTAAAATACCCCAAAGTCTAAGAATCCTTTTATATATCATTAAATTCCTTCATATGAATTGGAAGAAAAATTAATTTTAAAAAAAGTAAATAGAAATAAAGCAACCTATGAATCCCTCAAGAGTCTTGAAATTCCATAAAATCCCTTAAAATGTTTTGATTACTATAAAAACTCCTTAAAATTATTTCGAACTCCTTAGATATTTTCTATTTTCTTTCAATGTTCTATGATTCAACAAAATTATTCGGAATCTCACGGAAAACCTTAGATCTTCTACAATCCTTCGAAATTTCTTGGAATCTTGTGCAATGCTCTTAAATATTATAAAAAATAATATCCCTTAATCTTTCTATACAAATTTTGCGAACTTTTAGAATCCTCTGAAATCAGATGTATTTCTTTAAAATCTCTCAAAACGTAAATATCTTCAGAACGCAAAAGATGTGGAATACTGGATTGTCTTGTAAAAATTAACATTCATCCAACTGAGCTTAGAAAACATTTAGGATATTTTGGGGTTTTCTACTTATCCGAATAAACCAAAAGGAATGGAAAAATCGGAGGATGAAAAAATTACATGAAAAATCATTTTAAAACCTATGAAAATTACTATGAAAAACATTTTCCTTTTCTTTTTCTGATTCCTCATGCTTGTCAATTTTCTCAAGTATATTTTGATAAAAAGGAAACCTTCAGATGACCGAAATATCTTTGTGATCTCAGATAAACATGATTTATTCTCCAAACAATTAAGAAAATTGACATTTATGAGAGTACTTACGAAAAAATTTAAATAATTTTCTTGTACGCATTTTGATGAGACGCAAAACCTTACATTTGACTGCTTGCTTTTATTTAATTTTTTTCGCGTGATAAAGAAACTAGATATATAAAATCCTTTTTCAAAAGATTCTTGCAAATATCAATTTCTGTTGCCGAAATTTCCCTTCCTTGTTATGAAGCTTATGTTTCATCTTTCTGGGTCTTTTGAACATTTGTCAAGCCTTTTTATACTGTTTGGTAGAAAATTATGTGAAATACGATGATTCAAACGAAAAATAATGTTTCCAGCCTGCTTCATGTACGAAACATGAGAAATTCACGCGTAAAAATAAAATCCAATATATTTCCCGCACCAATAAAATTTATTTTTGCATTTTTATATTACCTATCCTGGAATTTTCCAACGGATGCTGTAGATGCTCTCGCAACCGTCACGGCAGTTGCAATTTGTCGAGCATTTTTGAAATGTTCAGTGCTGGGAAGACCAACCCGGGGAATTTTGACATTTTTAGATTTTGCAATGTTTCTGAGCCTCTGGAGTTCGTTCTTAGCTTGTCGCTCCTGTTTTGCAGCAGATTTGATAGTGAATGGATCTTCTTTTGGAGTATTGTCGTCTCCTAATTCTACCAACCAATTTTTCTCCTTATCAGCCTCAGTGCGTTTGAAACCATAATTAGGCACCCATTTCTGGAAACAAAGACAGGTTTTATTATAATCTACAACTTCAAAAACTTCACCATTTTTTTCAAATTTGATTTCCTTGAATGATCATTTTCTAGAAATGCTCACCTTCAGTATTTCGTCCCATTTGAGTTTAGATGTTCCCTTCTTCTTTTTGGTGATACCCTTCTTTTTCGCGAACTGCTCCCATTTCGTTAATGGTTTAGGTTTTGGAACGCGACGTGCTCGCGGTACAATGAATGTGGATTTTGGCAATTTGGCGATTATTGCTTCTTCGAGTCGCTCAGTTGGCAATTCCCAAATTTTGTTAATTAACAATTGCACGTTATCTCGAGTTGTGTCTTTTATAAATTCTTCAGGTTTCGAGCTGCGAATGCAGATTGGTTGAATGAAATGAAATTTTCAAAATATACATGCTATGAGAATGAATTTTTTTATTTCAACTGGTTAATTTTGTTTCAAATTCGTTGGACGAATAAAGAGGGATATTAGGTATTTAAAAAAAGTCAAGAATTTAAAACTGTCTTCTAAAAATAAAATGTTTGACTTCTAACTCAAAAAATTCGATTAAACTATTTGATCAATATGGAATGCAGAAATTCGACCAATATGGAATGCAAAATTTGCTCAAACACATACGTTAAACTGTTAAATACTCCTACAACTTTTTCTTTACTGTATGATTCCATCAATGAGTTTCTTTGACATCCTATGAATATGTTAAGACAAAACTTCATAAAATATATCGCGTCCTTTTTCGACAAAAAAAAACGATATTTTTATTAAATTAATTGTAAATGTAGAAATTTCTATAAAAAGGTACAGCAAATATTGCCAAATAATTTTTTCCACTCGAATTTCTTATTGCTCATGGTTTCTTGTTACCCCACAAATATTATATAATAAGAATAAAAATAACAGATCTATCCCTTTTCGGAAAAAGTCGAGTTCTGTATCTTCAATGATTTAAAATTCACAAATGTCTCAAGGGCGAAATGGTAAATATTGTACAGGATATTGTTTTCAATCAAATTTACACACAATTTCACTGTGGTTTACATTGGTTTTACATATCAAATTAATAAAATCCGAAAATCAAATACGTTGAAATAGAATCTGATTGATTATTTCAATTTTCATCTTAAAATATTTGTAAGATATCACAGTTTCAGCCGGATTTTTCGGTACACATAGACCCTTCCTTTCATTTAATATTGGCTCAATACTGAAACATACTTTTCATTTTAGTTTATTATTTTGATTAATTATTTAATTAAATTTAATTTTATCTAATTATCTAATTATTCTAATTAATATCGTAAAATGATAGTGAGACGGCAGACGATTATAATATTTAAAAAAGCAATTATTTCTACAAAAACTTAACAACTTTCTCTTCATAATTGTACATACTCAAGAGAAACAGCTTTGCGTATTCAATATTTTAATATTTTGGTCAGGATGACATAATTCTGTTGAATTTTCAAAATCTTAAATGTGAAAAAATTCCGAAAAAATGATCGAAAATTTCCATCACCGATATTTCAGAACCTGAGTCTTCGAATTCCCAAAATTAATTCATTGCCAAAATTTCGAGTTCACAAGAAGAAAAATGAATGATGGTAAACTAGAGACAAAGTACCTCGCATAGAATGAAAGGTTATTATTCAAACAGAAAAAGTACAACCATTTTTCGGGGAATTTCAAAAGTTCACAAATATGTTCTGGAATTCTGAACGGCAATTTATTATTTATGCAATGTATTACTTTCAGAAACTTAGAATACGGGTTTCAAAATTAAGGACATAAAAATTTTCAGCAGTAGAATTTTTCTTTGGGAATTCAATTTTTATGAAAAATTCCATTTCGAGATTTTTTTCGTGGTATGTTCCGCATTTGGATTATTTGGAATTCAACAAAATTATGTTACCCATTTGGGAAACCATTTATCTGGAACGAAAAACCAGTCAAAATTAGGAACCACTTTGATATCCTAGTTCATCAAAAATTTGGCATGAATAATTAAACACATCAAAGAAAAATTTTCTGACCGTAAAGATTTCAACAAACAAAATTTATAATTACACTAGTTCATGGAATTTTGAGGTTACCTGAAGATTTTGTTATCAATTGTGTTATAATCTGAAGCTAACAGAGTTCCTACATCGATATCGAGTTCCACATCTTTGTGTACTGTGATTTCTCCAATCTGATTCCCGTTTTCGGCACTTTTTCGAAGTATTTCGTTAACTATTTCCATATTAAATTAAAAACACGTGTTTATTTTGATCACTTTTCTTAAGAGATAAGAAACTGCATGCGGCATGACCAAGGCTAGAAATACAAAATGGAGGAGAAGCAACTTCAAAAAATATGTTTTTGCGTCTGCGCTGAAAATGACATCATATAAATCCTCGCACTCGATTGGTTAGTTTTGATTTCAGAATGTTTCTTGCGGCCTTGTCGTGAGGTCGTGACATGTGAGCACGATCATAACCTCAAAAAATATGTTCAACGTGGATAAATGTAAATATAGCAGATAGAGTGAACAGCTTTCGTAATGATTTATTTTTGAGTAATTCTAATAAATAGTTAAAAATGTTTGTTCTTACGGAATTCAAAGATACTGTGAAGATACCGCCATGGAAATTCAAGAGGAAGTTAAACGATGCAATCACTGAGGAATTAAATAGAAAACTTGCAAACAAGGTAATCTTTCCGGAGATAAATTAAATTTTTTAATTGAGTTTTACACTGTAGATAATGTTTTCAATCAATTACGAATCTATTCTAATCAATTTTGAATACTGATAAATATCCGGTGAAGATTCTACTCATTAGACTCACAGAAATAGTTTATAAGAATTTTGCTTCAGTCTTGTTATAAGAATAATGATAAATGCCTAATTATTCCATAACCTTTAATATTAATAAATTGTTAAACCAGCATAATTTCAAATTTTTAATTTTGAAATTGAAGAGTTTCTAATTTTGTCAATTTACGATAAAAACTTGACGAGTTTTAAATTTTACAAATATTTGATGATTTCTATTAGATATTTCTGCAATTTGGAAAATCATCAAAATTGAAACATTTCTGTACTTGTATCTCTGAAGAATTTTCAATTTTTATTTGCGTATCTTCAAAATTGAACTATTCTTCAAAAACATACAAATCTTCAATTTCAACTCTTTAAAATTGTAGAACTTTGGAATGTGCATCTTGAAAATTCGAGTTTTTTATTCTAAAAATTCACAATACAAAATTATAAAAGTTTCGAAATTTTACCATTAAAAATTCTGCAATTTCAATAATTTCATTCCGGAATTTCTTCTATCTGGAAGATTTCGAATTGAAAACTTGACTTGATCTTGGAAATCATCTTAATTTAAGAATTCTTATTCACACATTTTTAAGATTGAAAAATTTTTGATTGTAACTCTTCAAAACTATCGAACTTTCAATTGACAATCTTTGAATTAGAAAAATTTCTAATTATATATTTTCGAAATTGTAGAAAATTAAAATGTGGATCTCGAAAATTAGAGAGCTTTGAATTTCGAAAATTAACATAAAAAAATTATGCAAGTTCAAGAGATTTATAATGTTGAATTCTCGAATTTCTATGATAAACTTGTAAGATTTCTCCAATATGGAAGATTTAGATTTAGGATTCAAGGGGTGTCAAATATATGTATCTTCAAAATTGAACTTTAAAAAAAAAAAACATCAAAAATTACATATCTTCAAATTATTTTGGTCCTGCTAAGATAAAATCCTGTATTGAAAGAAAAATAACAAAAGCCTATTTAAATCCAAATTAGATCAAAATATTTTTTTTTCTTCAAGTTCGGGCTCAAATTTAGAGAAAATCAGGGATCACTGCGGTGCAGCAGTTCCATTTAGGGTAGAAATGGAGATTTTTTTATCTCAGAAAAATGGGGATTGAAGAAAAGGAAGAGGACTGAGAAAATTCCACGAATTCCATAGATTAGTATGAGGCTTTCATTTCCTTTTTTTTATTTCAGGTTTATCCAAATGTAGGATTGTGTATCGCTTTACATGATATTGAGAAAATAGAGGAGTCCTACATTTTTCCAGGAGATGGCTCTTCTCATACACCTGTATCATTTCGATTTATTGTCTTCCGTCCGTTTATGGAAGAAATACTTATTGGCAAGATACGAAATTGTAGCGTTGAAGGAGTGCATGGTAATTTTTACTTGGCTATTAAGAACTCAAATTTAGTTGCGTAACAACTGTACATCGGAATATATTCTTTCAGTAAAAGTATTTAATTGTTTGCAAAATAGATTAATTTTCATCCAAATGAACGAACTTCTATCTAAAAAGATGACCTTACAACCAAAAAGATTAGTTTCAACTAAATAGCAGCATTTTCAATAAAAACATTATAATAATATTCAAAAAGATGCATTTTCAAACCAAAAAACCGAATTTTTAACTAGGGAGTTGAATTTTCAACCAGGAGAGATTTTTCAATCATTAAAGAGAAAAAAGTAACTTGAAATGTTCAGTTTGAAGCTAAAGAGATTAGAAAGATTAAGTTTTTACCAAAAATATAAATTTCCAGTACAGTTCATCAATTTTCAATCAAGAAGATTATTTTTTGACATAAAAAGACAATTTGCAAAAAAAATTCTATAATTGCCAACCAAAAAGTTCAATTTTTAATTCAAACAAAAATAAATCTGATTCGGAAATGGAATAAATGAATTTTTGAATCAAAGAATTAATTTTAACCACAAAAAAAACCAATTGCATTAGAAAATGGTTGGACTTATAACCAAAAAGATTTATTTTCTAACAATAAAAACGAATTTTTAACAAAGGAAGATTTTTTATCAATAAATGAATAAAATTCACAAAATGTTCATCTTCCAAATCAAAAAGAAGATTTTCTCACAAAACAGCTGTATTTTCAACCTAAAAATATGAATGTTCAACCAGTAAGATTAAATTTGAACAAAACCGAATT
Source organism: Neuroterus valhalla (assembly GCA_011762715.2). NCBI lineage: Eukaryota > Metazoa > Arthropoda > Insecta > Hymenoptera > Cynipidae > Neuroterus > Neuroterus valhalla. The sequence goes on along the minus strand of WSXT02168767.1, from coordinate 15,631 downwards.
CTCTATGGAATAGTTTAATTTTTATGTAAAAAATTGAATTTTATTTCAGGAAGGAGAATTTTCCCAAAAAAAAATTAATTTCCAACCAAGAAAGGTTATTTTCAATAAAAGATACAAAATCCATCCGAAATATTGAATTTTCAAATCAAATGACGCATCTCTAACCAAAGAAATGAGTTTTTAACAAAATAGTTTTACTTCCAACTGGAAAAGATACATTGTCAACAGAATACATACATCTTGGATTGAATAGGTAAACTATATTTTAGAAAATTTGATGAGAAATAGAATAAATCTAATCTCAATGAAAAATAAAGTCTTTTCTTAGAAAGTTATTACAATTTTGAACAAGTAGTTGAATATTTACTGAAAGAAGATGAAATCTTGACGCAAAATGTGATGTTCATATTTCAACGAAAAAATATTTTAGATTAAAATATAAAATAATAGAATTCAACCAAGGAAGATGAATTCCCAACAAAATTTTTGAATTTTTACTTGAAGCAAATGATCTTTCAATAAAAAAAGGATGACTTTTCAACAAATCAACTGAATTTTAAAGCAAAATGATTAAAATCTCAACCTTAAAAGATAAATTTGTGACCAAAGAGATTAATTAACAAGTTTATTTACAATCAAACAGTTGCACTTTTTACTGAAAGATTATTCTTGGACCAGAAGGGCGAATGAGAAAAAAATACATGAAAATTTTCAACAAATAGTTTCAATTTATAGTTTGAAAGAGATTAAATTCTAATCGAAAATGGAATAGATGAATTTCAAGATAAAAGTTTGATTTCTAACCATAAAAAAACAATTATCTAGAAAATAGTTACATTTTTAACCAAGAGGATGAATTTTCTGACAAACAAGATAAACTTTCAAGAAAAAAAAATGAATTAACTATAAAAATATCAATTTTAATTTTAAAAATTCAATTTCAACTCATATACACGAATTTTGAACAAATGGGTGAAATTTCCTAACCACATGACCAATTTTCAAAATATAATTGGATTTTCCACAGAAAAAGATTTTTCATTAAAAAATTCTTTGAAAAGTCCAGAATATCCAACTTTTTATCCGAAAAGAAATATTTTTTCCCACAAAGCAGTTGTATTTTCAAATCAAAGATATGAATGTCCAACCCATAAGATTGATTTCCAAGAAATAAAAGGGATTTCCTATGAAATATTTCAATTATTACCCAAAAAAATTGAATTTCAAATCGAAAAGACGAATTTCCAACAAAAAAATTTAATTTCTAACTGAGGAAATATTAAAAAATATATTTTCTAAATTTTCAACTTGAATGATAAATCTTCAGAAGAAAAAAAAATTAGCAGGGTTGTTTCACTTATAAGTAACTAGTTGAATCTTCAATCAAAGAATGTAGATTCTCAACGCTAAATTCAATAGTTTATGTTTCATCCAAAAAAATATTTTAATTTGGAATTTTAAATCTTAGAATTCAACGAATAAAGATGGATTTTCAAATAAATAGTTAAATCATGAATTAAAACAGATTAATTTTTAAATATTAGGATGAATTTCCAACATCACATCTTCATCTTAAACAAAAATGAGAAAATTTTCAACCTTGAAAGTTGAATATCCAATCAAGAAGATTAATTTTCTACTAAAAAATATGAATGTTCAAAAAAATATATGGATTTTTAACTGAATTGATGAATCTTCATCCAAACAGAGGAATTTTCCACAAAATAGTTGAATCCATAACTAATTTACAAACGACCAAATACTTGTAACCTCCAAATATTTTTGGAATAAATTTCTTTTTGAATCAAATTTGTATAGATTCGAAAATCAAAGCTCCTTTGAAAATCAAAGTTCCTTTCTGGAGGTTGCGAAAATTGAAACCGTTTCGAATAATATTTTATTAAATACCATAATTTTGATAAAAAATTTTAATTCTAGTGACTGTGGGATTTTTTGAAGACATCATCATTCCACCTCAGAAACTACAGCACGAATCGAGGTTCGATGAAACTGAGAGGATTTGGGTCTGGGAATACAAAACTGATGATGGAGAAAAGCACGACCTTTTTATGGACGAACGTAATAATTATTTTAAAACAAAATCGATCGTGATTCAAAAACAAAAGAAATCGTAGCGTAAATCCAAATAATGATCCTTTGTTTACAGACGAAATCATTCGATTCAGGGTAGTCAACGAAGTCTTTTCCGAGACTTCACCTACTAGTCCTCAAGTTACTGGCGAAGCGGAAAAGACCGAGACAAAAAACACTTCACCATACACCTTATGGGTCTGTAAAATTAAATTATTTTTAGTTCATTAATTTCAAATGATTATATTTGCAAGGATTCAAATCAAAAAAATTTCAACTGATAATGCTTTTCATCTGGAATAATTGTTTCAAATTTAGTATGTTTCAATTAATGATCGTTGAATTTCAAAGGTCATAGATTCGAAATTATCCAATTTAGCAAGTTTTCAATTCATTAAGACTTTGATCCCTCAACCAAACAAGTTGAAAAAAATTCAAATTTGAACCCAAACAATGTAATTAATGTTCATAGACTTTCAAAAACATTACAATTTAAAAATAAACATCGAGGCAGGAATTTATCCAGTTGTAAGGGTAGAAATGTTGGTTTTTAGTCGTTTTCCTGAATTGGAAGAGGGGAATTTTTTTCTTTTAACATTATTATTGAGCTGGTAGGGAGGAAATGTTGGTTTCGAATTTGTTTAGAATTAGGAGAGACAAATTTTTGGTTCCGACGATTTCTGTTGATATGGATGGGATAAAATTGAAAGGGGCAATTTTTTCTTTTTAACTTTTTTATTGAGTTGAGAAGGACGCAATATTGTTTTTGATTCTGAAAAGAAATATTTTTCCATTGTCAAGATTTTCATTGAGTCAAAGGGCGACAAAATGGGTTTCCTAAGTTTTTGTAAACTGAAGGAGGAACATCTTTTTATTCTTAAGATTCTCATCAAGCCCAAAGGGCGGAAATGTTTGTTTTTAAGTTTTCTTTGTTTTCTTTGAACTGGGAGTGTCTTATGTTTTTGACATTTTTCTTTTAGTCCTTTTAGGGAGAGAATTGGTCTAAATTCAGAGCATTGGAAATGATAGCCTCGATTTATCATTTTTAACGCGAAAACATTCAACTGTTCATTTTATGGGTTAATTAACTATTTTCAATTCAACAGTTTAATGGCATTCATTTTGGAATTTTTCAAGTGCAAAGTGTTGAAAACTTCCATTTTATACGCATAAATGATAGAGTATTTAAATTGAAAATTTGTTAAGCTTCAGTTTTAAAAGTTTAAAATTGAAAAGAGTTTCAGTTCAGTCATAATTACTTTTCTTAGTTTTAAGTGTTTCAATTTTGGAATTTTAATCACGGCGAAATTTCTTGCGAATCGGAAAGATAAGAATTCTTTTTCGATTTAACTGGCCATATTGCGATTGCATGATAAAATTTAATAGAAATAAAAAATTTCAAAATTAAAAACAGCGGATATACTATGGTAAAGATTTGTCATTTTGTGTTTTAACATCTTTTTTTTTTCAAAAATTATGCCCGCTTATATCTTCACAAGTATAGATTGTGGCGCGCATATTTCGATATTAAAGGTTTTCGTTTGGAAAATTAATTGTAGCTTTACAAAGAAAGAGGCCCTTCTCATTTGCGTTTCCTCTTCTTTATTTTCATGTTGTTTTTAAAATTTCCATAGAGGAATTCTAGGGTGTTTGTCCAAATTTGATCGTTGAATTCTTGGTTTTTTATTCAATTTTGTAGCAGTTTATGATATAAACTTGATTCCTGGACTTTGAATAAAAATTAGTTTTTTTCTCGATTTTAAATTTCTGAAATGTTAATTTGACTTACTTGGATTGGAAGTTATTTGAATTTCTTCTATTTCTAGCATCATGTTTTTCCAGCAGATGAAAGTTACAATCTGTCCTGAAGCCTTTAAGAGATTTAAATTGAGGTGTGATATCAAGGATGTTTCAAATAAGTTTTATTTTTGGAAAGACAAATTCCAAAAATTAGAAGTGAACCAGAAATTTGTATGCAGCAAGATAAAACTATCCTTTTGAAACAGATTATGCCAATCACAAGTTTCTGGATGATTATAAGAACATACAAAAAAACTTCTCAATTTGATTGATCAGCAAACTGATGTTCGAGGGTAGAATTTGAATTCACATTCAATTTTTGAAGGATATAGATCCATGGTTTTGCATTTAACAGATTTCCAGATTTCTGATTCGGAGAAAGGTACTCTTAGATTGAGTGAAGACTTAAAAAATGTGTCACACTTATCAAAGAGTTTTGTTGATAAAAACTGTAAATACATGTGTAGTATAAACTTTAAAATTTCAAAAGATTTCCTATTTACGGAAGAGTTCTTCAGAAATAATCCAGATTTGATTTGCATGAATGGAAACAAGGGTAATCTTTACCTCTCTCTCCTTTTCTCATTCTTTAACCTACAAGTTTCACTTCCAGCTTGGATGCCTTCTCAAACACTTATTTTATTATCTTAGGCCACGGAAGTTGGCAGTGAAACTTGTGAGTAAAAGAATTCGAAAAAAGGTTAATCATAGGGCTTTCGTGTAACTAAATGGAATAAAATTATTTGGAACGGTGGTTGCATTGTTCCGTCATTGCTGAAGTTTCACTTCAGACGCGCGTGTTTCCCATACCGACGGCCGTTAACAATAAGGTTCTATCTCAGCGATCAAAGCAACAAGGTTCTGTCTTTGTTAAAATTCAAAAAGGTTCTATCTCGGCGGCCAATGCAAAAAGGTTCTATCTCGGCGGCCAATGTAAAAAGGTTCTATCTCGGCGGCCAATGCAATAAGGTTCTATCTCAGAGTTCCGTGCAACAAGGTTCTATCTTGTTGCACGGAACGCTGAGATAGGACCTTTTTGAACTGGCCGACGAGATAGTACCTTTTTGAATTTTGATAAAGATAGATAGAACCTTGTTGCTTTGATCGCTGAGATAGAACCTTATTGTTAGCTGCCGCCGATATGTACATTTTTTCATAAATTCAAAAAATAATAACTTTTAAAATCACTTGCATATTGCAGACTTTATGTTTCCTCTCCTATTATACTCTGTTAAAAAAATTCTTTTCAAGTTTTTCTTCTCCCTTTTTTCATATTTTCGCTACTTTTGCCTCAGAATTTTGTTGTTGTTACACAGTCCAATTTTACATTTTGCGTCAAAATCATCTTGTTTTGTTGGAAATTCTACTGTCATGTTGAAAACTAATCTATTCTTTGAAAATGCAACTAATTTCTTAGACATTCATCTTTCTTGGGTAAAAATTCAACTATTCAAAAAAATGCAATCATTAGCAGTTCATCTTTCCTGTTGCGAATTCGTCTATTGTGTTGAAAATTTGTTTTTTTACCGAAAGTTATTTCTTTGATTGAAAATTAAAGTGTTCCATATCTGGTTGAAAATTGATATTTTCTAGTTGAAAAGTCAACTATTTGGTTGAAAATTAATGTATTTTGTTTATAATCAATCTTTTTCTGTGGAAAATAAATCTTTTTGGTCAAAACATTATCTTATCGTTTGAAAATTAGACAACTGGGTTTGATGATGAACTCTTTTGTTGAAAATACTTTTTATCTTGCTTAATATTCATAATTTTGCTCGAAACTTAATCCACTTGGTAGAAATTCAACTATTCTGTTCTTTTGGACTGCATTCATAGTTCTTTAAATTCAATTCAAATATCTCATGGTTGAAATATCAACCATTACGTTTTTTTTTTAAATTCATTTTTTTTTTAGGTTAGAGATTTTACAGTTTTGTAAGGAATTTCTCTTTCTGGCTTGAAAATTCAACGATTGAGTTGAAAATCAATTTTTCTGGTAAAAACATTAATTATTCGGTTTGAAATTCAACTATTTATTTTGAACATCATATTGTTAATTGAAATTCGGCTTTTGCGTTAAAATATTAATCTTCTTGGTAGAGAATTGATGTTTTAAGTTAAGAAATGTATTTATTTTGTTTAAAATATATCAACTCTGTTAAAATTTATCTTTCTGGTTAGGAACAAAACTATTTCAATGAGAACTCATATTTTCTAGTTGGAAATGATCTTCCTTGTTGAATATTGATTTTTTCATTGAGGATTCAATAATTTGTTGCATTCTTTTATTTAAAATCTCTTTTTCAGTTGAAAATTCACATTTGTAGGTCCAAAATTCAGATACTGCGTTAAATATTTAACTCTTTTATATAAAATTCAATTATTTTGTTAAAAATTGAACTTTTTTCTAAAGGAGTAGACCATCATTCTTCCTAATAGAAAACTCATGTTTTTTGTTTAAAATTCAGCAATTTGGTTCAAAATTCAGGTACTTTGTTCAAAAATTAATCTTTTTTGTTGAGAATTCAATCATTCAAAAAAATTAATCTTTATCGCTTGAGTTAAACAGGTTCGCAATTGTTTTTTTCTATTACAAATTAATTTCATGAACCTTGTTACATAAAAAGATTTGCCTTTTGAATTGGAAATTTATTTTATAATTTATAGCTTCAACTATTTTTAGTTGAAAATCCAAGTATTTTTTTGAAAATTTAACTATTCTGCTACATTCTTCTTTCTTGGTCGACAACTGTTTTGTCAAAATTTAGTTCTTCTGGATTGAAAATGCACGTATTATGGTACAGAAGTTTTGATCATAACTTCACAAACTGATTTAGAAAAATTTTTAAAGAGTCATAAGAGTATGCTTGATTATATTTAGAAGTGAAGCTCCGTGCAAACATTATCCTTCTCTTTAGATTCACCCTGAATTGATTTCTTTTATTCGACTGTTTATATTTTTGTTGAGATCTGAATGAGAGGGTACTCTAACCCTCTAACGGTCTTTAGTCTTCACTAGAATCTCATGGAGAGGGCATCCTGGGTTCCTCATGGGTTTTGACCTGCTTAGAGATTTCTTACCTTGATAAGGGTGTTAAGTGAACACCGAAACGTTGGTATATATTCCGCATTTCATTGTTTTGCGTTTTGAGAGTAATAAAAAGAAAATAAGTCGAAAGATAAAAAAAGAGAATGAAGGGGTTTTGGATGTTGCCTTCCTATTTACCTCTCTTCTTTCTCATTCTTATGGTTTTTTCTAAAATTTCAATATAAAGTTTTGAGGGCGTTTGCCTGAATTCGTTCTTTGAATTTCTGGTTTTTTATTTGAATTTACAGAAGTTTCAGATACTGGCTGTTCTTCCTGAAATATTAAAAACATCTCTTTTACTTTGCCCACTTTTGAAGTTACTATGTTTTTCTTTTTTCAGGGCGCCATTGACGAACCAGGTCTCGGATGTCTCAGCTGGTGGGAAAACACGTGAATTCAGGTGCCAGATTAAAATCAAGGAATCATTAATCAGGTCTTTATTTCGTACGTATTTCACTCCGTCTCATAACTGTTCGTTCTTAAAACTAATTACTCTTCGAATCGAGTCACAATGCGGTATGATATCCCGTACGGTCTGAACGATGTGTACACGGATGTAACTTTTTGTTTAACCAATAAACGAAATGTGTTCGGCATTGTTTTGTACAATATTTACAAGGACTTTTTTATTTTGTACCCTCGAAACTTGCAATTGCACGCCCGAACACGTTTGACACATCCAAGTCAAAATTTCTCGTGAAATTTCACGTGAAGTTCTACAGCGCAACAAAGTCTCTTTTTTGATTTATTGTATAGATGCAAGGTCTTTCGTTATGACGAACGGACAGCGAGACACCTTGTAATTTAACATTCATCAATTTCATGATTCATTAAAATTATCAACAACTTTCACCACACAAAGTAATGTATTGGATGGAACCAGGCCTTCACCTCAAAATTAAGTTACCTGATTATATTTCATAAATACTAAAATCATATCTTTGCTAGATACTTAGGGCTCACTGCTATTTTGTAAAAGTCCGTTTTGAGAGTATTTAGATGTAATTTTAGTACTCATGAAGTAAAATGGGCCAACTAAATTTCCAAGTTAGAGCCTGGTTCCATCGTCCTTAACTCACATGTTTTTGTTAATCGCCTAAGATGATAAAGTGAGAAAAAACTTAGTACGGGAATACCTTAAGATTACGGAACACTAAGAAGATAGGAGTTCAAATAATGGGGATCCATCTTTCCAAAAGTAGGTGCTCTAAAAATATTTCTTTTCGATATTTACAATCTAAAGCGATCTAAACAGGTCAAGTCAATTGCATTCAAATTAGTTTAAAACGCTTTAAATTCAGTTTGGTGAATTCAAAGATACTCAAATTCTGGATCCACATAGTAGTTCACGTATCGAATGACAATTTGAGTACAATAAGGATCGATCTCGATCCATTCTTAATACAAGCCGTGTATTGTCAGATCGAACATGTAAAATGTAAATTGTAAAACATCTAGGACTGTAGCGATCCTCATTCTCACCGTCGTCTATGTCGGTTAGGGTGCCCTGAAAAACTCAATGTTTTTGTTTCTTTTTTTGATCACGCACCCCCTAAACTTGTTCAATTTGATGCAAAATAGAATGCGTTCCTTTTATTTAAAAAAAATTCAAACCGCAGTCCAAAAGGTGAAACAACACCTAAGGGATTAAAATTATCGATAAAAGTTATTTTTCGTAGAAACAATAAGTGTTTTACAGGAATTTATGGCACCAAACGCTTTAAAAAATCAACCCAATACGGACCTAAAATCCTACTCCTAATTGTGAAGGATTATCTTTCACGAGACTCAAATTCAAAAATATCATATTTTCTACTTTGAGGCCATCCATGGTTTACGTAAAACATTTTTGGTCATCTTGATTTTTTAAGCGAAAAAGCAGATTTGCCACGACTAGATTTGAATTTTCAACTCGGAAAATTCATTTTTCAACTTGAAAGTTCAATTCCTACCATCGAAGATAAATTTGAAATACAAAAGAACGAATTTCTGATGGAAAAAATGACCTTCGAAGAAAATAGTTGAGTTCTCAACGAAATTCTTGAGGAAAATTTTAGTATTTGATATCCCCAACCAAAACAGATTCATTTTTTAGCCAAAACTTGCATTTTTAACCTGAAAGCATCAAATTTATACCAATAGAGAAGAATTTTCAACAAAACACTTGATTTTCAACCAAGCAAGATGAATTTACAACGAAAGTGTTTAATTGTCTACCGAAAAAAAAGATTTGCAGTCAGAAAAGAAGAAAAATGTAGAATTTTTGAACCATAAATAGACAGATTTTCAAATAAAAAAGAATAAACTTTAACCAAATTGTTGCATTCTGAATCACAGAATTGAATTTCTAATTGAATAGTTGATCTTTTAACAGACAGAAGACAAGTTTGTTAGAAGACAGTTACATTTTCAAGCCGAAAAATTCAATTTTTAACAAAACGGCAGAACTTTAAAATAAAAGAAAATAATCCTTGACGAAAAATGTAAAATAATCTGAAAATAAATTAATCACAAACCAAAATTTCATTTTCAACCAAGCAAGATGAATAACACAAAAAAAGTGTCTAATTGTCTACTGAGGAAAAAGATGTGAATTGTTGAATTCTGGACTACAGAATTGAATTTCCAATCAAATAGTTGATTTTATAACCGACAGAAGACAAGTTTGTTGAAGGCACTCAAATTTCCAAACCAAAAACTTTATTCCAAACAGAACACTAGAATTTTTAACTAAAAAGGAATAAATTTTGACGAAAAATGTATTGATTGATATGACAACTAAGAAAGATTTAATTTCAAATTGAAACCAGATTTCTTCAACCGAATAGGTAGAATTATATTCGAACTAGTTAAATCGCCCAGCAAAATCGATTTTTTTTTTAAATCCAAGAGTTACATCATTAGTTAAGAAACATGAAATTTCATACAAAAAAAATTAATTTTCAGCAAATAAGTTCACTCTTAACCAAGAACGATAAATTTCTAATCCAAAAGGACCAAATCTATCGAAAAGGACGAATGTTCAACGAAATAGATGAATTATAGTCCAAAGAAAGACAACTTCCCATTAAAATTATCGAATTTTTGCCGAAAGAAATGAATTTTCAACAGAAGTCTTTAATTGCCCATCGTCAATTAGGTAGTTTTTTTAAATTAAGGTTTTTATTCTTGTTCTAATCGTGTCAAATTTTTGTCCACATCTTGTACCATCAGTTGTATTTTCTGCAGAATATCTATTATTTTTACGAAAATTGACATTAATTTATACTTTTCATTATTTCGAGGTTATTCAAGTTCTCCGCACCACGGTTTCAACTATTTGAACGCTCTCCATATTTGTACAAATATACGAAAGGCAGACAAAAAATCTATTGTTGAACTCACTTTCCATATCTATAATCTCAGGAATATTTGTGAACGACAGTGGAAGCAAGGACCGCTTCAGGAATTATATTTAACATGCTTTGGAATGTTTTTTTCCTTGGTATTGTGTCCCTAGATTTCCCTCCAAGAGCTACTCAGTATTCGGGACGTTAATATTTAAATAATAAGCTACCATTTCTGTAAAAGTGAATAGAATTCGATTCACGATGGCAATTCAACAATATTCCAATAAATATTTCAATTAAATTGACTCAAAATAAAATTCATGAATTAAATTCTAAATAAAATTGAATAAATTAAAATTGTTCATGTTGCAAACGCTACACCTAAATATATCTTCTATAGTGGAAAAACCGCCAACATTATGGGGGAAAAAAAGGTTTAGCGGACATTTCGGGCCATTGGTTGTTACCAAATTCAAAATTTTCATATTCTCAACCCGATAATATCTTTAAGTGTTTTCTTTGTTTCATGAAATTAATGGCTTGTTCCTCAATTAATAGGAAATACTTTCTGGAGATGAAAAAATATATGCCTTAAATTTGTGCTTTTTTCAAATCGAAAACCATGAAAATTAATTTTCAGACCTAAAGCAATACCGCAGAACCTCTGGGGTAGCGTTTGCAAAATTAAGATATTTTGATTTTCATCGGGAACCCTTTTAATCAATAATTTGAACAGGAGTTGGACTCACTTAGATAAAAAATAGTGTCGATAGCGGCATCAATTTTTCGAAGTAGTAGAAGAATTTGACGTATTCAAAATAGAATACTTGATTGCTGGTTTTTGGTTGTTTTAGTAAATCTTTCAACTTTTTAGACATACAAAAATTAATATTTAACACTGCAATTGATTAGACGAATTCTACTGATGAACAAATGAAGTCACTGTCATTTTCAACGTTTAGGATGGAAAATTGTCCTATTATGAACCTCTAAAATTGAATAGAACATGAAAAAAAGTCTGATCTGGGACGTTAGAAATTGAACGAATCCGATCTTCATTCAAAACTGAAATTATGGTATTACCGAGGATTCTAAAATTGAAACTTTTTTACACTCAGTCCCTTGAAGATTTCAAAAAATTTAATTTCAATTTTAAGATTGAATTTGATGTGAGAGAAGATTTGAAAATTCAGTGTTTAACATGGAAGTTCAGAACTCTTTCTTATTTTAAATAACTCAATTTTCAATTTTCTGACTGCAAATCGTTTAATTTTTACCACTTTATTTAGAATTCTCATTGCACAGTATCAAGCATTTTCAGAAGCAATTAATTCTATGATCTTTGTTGATTAAAATAATACGGTTGACATATGAATATGTTCATTTTCTATTAACTGAATTTGAAAATAGCAGATTTCGGAAGTTTTTGAATATAAAAATTCCGTAAAGTATGTTTTACTAATTTGAATGGTACAGTTTTTAGAGATTTTGGTTGAGTAAAATGAAAATTTCCAAGCCCTGTTCGTTGGATGGAATCAAATTAAATTTAATATATTTATTTAATTGCATATATTATATTCGAAAACAATATATATTATTAAATATACTTGATCGTATACGATCAAATCTTCAACAACAACAGAATGATTGAAATTTTTTTCTTTTTTTTTGAGTAACTTTTTAATCCCGAATACTGAAGCTACTCGAGGGGCAAGATTAATGAAGTAACAGTAATGGAGGGATGAGCGTTAAAGTACAGAAAAGTAGGAATGGCAATAGTGAAACAATACCCAAGAAATAATAATAAATAACTAAAAACAAAAAACAATGTATACATTTATCACAGTTCTAACTAGTGGTTTCTCTCGTACCCACTGTGTAATAAAAGATTAAATAATTCAGTTTTGCCTCTGTCGATTCCATATTGTTATTCGGTTATTTAAGTATTTTATTTGCGAGTAACTTGACGCGGAAAATAATAGACTATTCGAAATTTGAAAGAAAAAAGGCACGATAAAACGGCGCGTGAAAAAGAACTATTGACTATCTTTAAAATCGTGTTATTTTATAATATATACTGTCAAAAGCTAGACTCTGCCCTTTAATTATTAGTTACGGTAGAATTTTTGTGTGGACGTTATCCTCGGTCGCGGCAAGTCGTTTCCCTAATTGCTAAGCGGTAAAATTGTCTCGAAGCTTAGATGCTCTTGTACTTTTTACTGTTCCTGACTAGATGAGTCTTTTTTCTTCTATTTTAGGAGAGAAATGACCCTTAAGAGAAACGCAGTCTCGAAGTCTCGTTTCGAGTCAAGTTACGTTTGATGCTCACTCGATTATCAGACAACGTGGTAAGTGTTCTCGTAAATAGTCGAAGAGCTCTCTCGATGTGCCTGGACAGTTGGTTAGTTCTAACTCGTGGAGATGCCTGAGCTGGATTAGACTCGACAAACCACTACTGCGTAGCAATGGACAACCTGCAAAATAGAATGATCGTCATTTGTTGACTCTTTTAAATTTACTAATTAAAACTAGTTTGATTTGAAGAGAACCTTCATTTGCAAGTACTAACAGAGTGTATGACCAAAGATAATTTCATATTTTTTGTCATTTTCCAGTTCTATCCCAGTCAATTTGAAAAAATTCAAAAGATTTGAATGACTTCAAACGATTTTCAAAGACTTGAAGAGGGATGGTGGACGAAATCCTACAAATCTTTTCCAAAAATCTGAAGTTGGCTTTTTGCATAAAAGAATTCATTCAAAAATTTGATTATCGAGATAAAGAAAAGAAACAAAATTGAATCACGAATAAAAAGTAAGTGCACATAGTGGTTGCTAGGGGTGATAATCAACCTAAGTTTTGTGGGAGATTTATCTCTGGGAGTTTTGTCTACTATCCCTTGAAGAGATTATTGAAGATTTTAAAACATTCCTAAATTGGAACAGGGGATTAAAGGGAATAATTGTTTCTGAGCTGAATCATCAGAAACTGTTTGTTCATAAAATAACAATTATAATTTGGAACAGAGAATCTTAAAAAAGAATCATGATTCTGATTTGTAACAGGAATTTTCTGAAATTTAAAAAGCAGTATAATAAAATATAATTCTACTGGGAACAATAAATTTCCAAGGAAACATTCTCATCAGACAAAGTATAAGATTTGTGTAAAATCCTCCCCCCCCCCCTCCCCGTTTTTGTCAAATGTCCACGTTTTGGGACCCCCTGAACCTAGAAAAATGGTTCTTACGAATTTTTCCGTCTGTCTGTATGCACGATAACTTACGAAAAAAGGAATATATTTTATTGTCTTTTGATACACTCTTTCAGTGTCAAAAACTGAAGGTCAAGTTCGTTAGCCAACACTCAAAAATTTTAAGTACAATTTCTTGTAGCACGTAAAATGTGAAACAATTTATCCTTATGATTTTTTTTTTGACGAAAAATAAATGTCATGTTTATGGCATTTTCAAAATTCAAAAATATAAACAAAAATGAGGGTTTTTTGCCAAACATCGCAAGATATGAAAAAAAGTTAGATAAAAAAAATATTTCTTCTTGGGAGACCTACAAGATCGTGAATACAACTTTTTAAATTTTCACAAAAAATCGAAAATCCCCATTTTGATCGCACGAAAAATAATTAAAAATAATCTGTGAACTCGATAAATTTCGAAAGAATGATCATATTCGATCGTGCTTTGGCGCCAATTTTGAGGGATCAAAAAGACAAGTCGAGTTCGTTCACCAGCTATTTTGGATGAACATTTGAACATTTTTGAAAATTTTTTTGGACTTTTTTTCCAAGACTCAAAAATTGTAAGTACAATTTCTTGTAGCACTTAAAAAGTGAAACAACTTATCCTTATAATTTTTTTCGATAAATACAAAATTTTCAGAGTTATGGTATTTTCAAAATTCAAAAATATAAAAGAAAATAGGAAGTTTTAGCCAAATAACGCAAGATTGAATAGAAAGTCAGGGAGAAAAAATGTTTCTTCTTGGGAGCCCTACAAGATCGTGAACACAACTTTTTGAATTTTCTAGAAAAATCGAAAATTCCCATTTTGATCGCACAAAAAATAATGGAAAATAATCTGTAAACTCGATAACTTTCGAAAGAATGATCATATTCGATCGTACTTTTGCACATGTTCCCAGGGATCAAAAATACAGGTCAAGTTCGTTAACCAGCTATTTTGAATCAAAAAGAGAAGAGGGGGAGCATTTTGAACATTTTTTTGGACTTTTTTTTCCAAGTATCAAAAATTGTAAGTGCGGTTTCTTGTAGCAAGTAAAAAGTGAAACAATTTATGCTCATGATTTTTTTTATAAAAACAAAATTGTTGGAGTTGTGGCATTTTCAAAATTCAAAAATATAAACGAAAATGAGCATTTTTAGCCAAACAACGCAAGATATGAAAAAAAGTTTGAAGGAAAAAAATGTTTCTTTTCGAGAGCCCTCCAGGATGATCTTTACAGCTTTTCGAGTTTTTTTTCAAAAAATCGGAAATCCAAATTTTGGTCGAACGAAAAATAATGAAAAATAGATAGATTAATTTTTTTGTCAAACTATGCAAGGTACGGGAATATATAAACTAAACTTGTAATAATAAATATAAACTGAACTTGTGCACCAAAAAAAGATCTACAAATTTGGTAAAATAAACTTTTTGCTAGGACAAGTATTTTTTGTTTCATTTATAAAAAAGCATATAAAAATGGAAAAAATGAGCTTTTGGACAGTTGACATAAGTTTAGCAAAAATCAAAGCCGGAGAAGTTTTAATAAAAGAGAATTCGCACTCATCAAATTAAAGTAGTCGACATTTCGCTTTTGAGTTTCACAAGCTTTATATACAACTGTAGGGAGATACAAAAGCCGAGCGCGAGGTGAGATTACCATCGAGCGCGAAGCGCGAGATCCGAAAGACCCGGGCCCTAGGCGCGCTCAAACTTGCGAGCCACGCACGAAGCGCGCAACAACATCGCATGCAATTTTAGAATGGATAAATAGATCTTTAAAAAAATAATCGTTCTGTCTTCAAATAGTAAATTTTCGAAGAAATTACAATGCTTACTTCAATCACGACTGATTCCCAAAATATTTATAATTCTGATTTTGAACAAGGAACTCCCGAAAAGAAATATGACTGACTTGGATCATAGGATTTTCGAAGCAAAATAAAAACTCAGATAAAGGAAGAGGGGTTGTTAACATATGACCGTAACATCCAACCAAATAGTTGTAGATTAGATTAGATTTATCACTCCATGTATACCCTTTTCGGGTTTTTACATATCTATATTCCCCCCTCCCACAGG